>JARHVA010003217.1:1962500-2103490 GCA_037957365.1 Torreya grandis | reverse complement strand
ATGGAATGGTAGGATCTCATACATTCCTTTCCATTCATTGGTTTCATTTGTGTGTGTGTGTATGTGTGTGTGTGTGTGTGTGTGTGTGTGTGTGTGTGTGTGTGTGTCTATATATATATATATTTATATTTATAGAGAGAGAGAGAGAGAGAGAGAGAGAGACTTGAGTCCTAATTTTTCTCTAGAGGAAGGGGTGATATTAAGCTTAACATTGGTTTAAATTTTCATTATATTCATCCCCTCTCCTTTTTGAACAATTGTTAATACCCTAGGGTGGTCTAAAACTACCTAGAAGCCCCACAAGCTTGTTTCTTCTTTGAATTGGTAGTTTGGAATAGTTTGAATGGTTGAGGAAAATTTAAGGACATTTATAACATATATTAAATCATTTAACAAGTTTATAAAAACCTATTTGGTACGTTTGAACCAAATTTGTCAAGAAACTTCCATTATTGTATAGTTTACAAGGTAACTATCATTGTTTCTTTATGTTTTAGGGTTATTAGTGATTGGATAATGTTTATTGAGATGATATATTATGTTTTAATTCCATGTAAGTTTATTCAACTCCTCAAATTTTCCTAATGTTTAATCTAATGTCATTTTCTCTAAGCAACAAACAATGTTCTTTATCTATATAAGAGTGGTTTTAAAGGGTTTGGTATTGAACTATCAACAGATAAAAGAAGCAATAACTTCATGATAGTTTGAGTGAGATGGCACACAAATGTTTTCAAGTTTAAATCTGGTATAGTTTTTTATTGAAGATGATTAATGACCCTTATAAGAGCAAAATTTATAATTAGGCCTAATAGGACTAATTACCCATATACATGCCTATATATCATGATGAAAGATACTTGATTGATATAAGATAGAAAATGAGATTATAGAGATATAAAAGGAGAATTAAGATAACTTCCATTTGTATAACTCCATATAATAAATTCAATATGGCATGAGAATGAGGTTAAGAAATAACCATATATATAGTCTTGAAGGTTGTAACAAAGATCTAACTAGGTTTTGTCCCTTTTTATGAGTTTGAACTCAAGGTTAAAGCATGAATTAACTTCACAATGCTCATAGGGTCTTCAATATGACTAGAGACACTCTTGGGAGCAATAATTCCATTTTAAGCCTCAAATGCCTAAAGAACACAATCAAGACTATGTATGGTTGTATGACCAACTTGTGAGACCTTCTAAAAGATAGTGCATTACTCAAAATGTGTTATGAACATGTTAGAGGAGTTTTTATATGTGTTTTATCATGATATAATGTGATGAGAATGAGATAAATTTTAGTAATGCCCATTATAACCATGATATAAAACCTCCTTAAAACTCTATTTAGCAAAATTTAAGGTATTTTAGCAGTTTTCAAGGTAACATCAAGTATTGATCTCCATGATTATCATGATTTTGGATGTTTCTCTGAGTCAATAAAGGGTAAGTTTGACTCTATGAGTTTTATTAGCAACATATTTATCAAATTATAGTTAGGGAATATATCAGTATACAGTCAGTATAGAGGCCTAAAAAAGGTAGAAATACCACCTAAACTAGTCAATTAGGCTTCTTCAAAAGTCATCTTATTGAATCATGAAAGTAGATGCTTGACAATTTTAAGGTTCTCAATGATAGGAATTTGATATTATAGAATATTGGGAGAAATGAGATAAGTTTTATGACATCATGATGACTTATGAAGTCTAATAAATACTAAAATGTTGACATATAGCCATATAGTTGAATAACACAATCAACTTATGCTAAGGATATAAGGATGTCTTGTGTGAGAAGGTGAAGTGAGAGTTTTGGATTACTTTAAAATATTTTAAGAAGCTTGGATCTCATTAAAGACCTAATCAAGGTCTTATATCAGTTTATTTCTCCATATTTTGAGATAATATCAAGAAATACACCTATATCCAGCTAATTAGTCCCAACTGACTTCTAAGGACATTCATTTCAATGAAAGAGCACAATGATGAAATGTTGAATAGACAATCAACATATAAAATGGTTGGTATTAGGAGTTTATAAATATAACATAAGATCAAAATATTTTTTTCAAAAAAAGAATATTTATTAGATACTTAATTTCATACCTAAAATTAGGTACAATTCCACTTATAGCCATGATCAATCATAGACATTTAGGTTATTGTGTGTGTGGTCAAGATAAGATATGTGTGTCAATGGAGGAAGTTGATTTTTCACACCATAATGATGTGTTATTTATTAATATAATTATATTTATACAAATTTAATGGTCTTATTAATACACATATTATACATTGTAAAGTCTAAAAAATTCTAAAACACCACCTATAGCCATATATTTTTGGCATAGACAATATTCTATGCAAGTGAAATTGTGTCAATCAAGAATTTACAAGATAACTTGTGAGATGAATATTCATAAGAGTTTATAAATTTAAAATCAAATAAAATATTTTGAAAGTCAATAAACCTCTCAAAAAGGGTTATACAAACATCAAAACTTATAGTTAGCAAGGACAAAACACAATCAACTATGTATTAAATATATGAGGAGACTCGTGTAAGGGAGATAATGTGATTTTAGATTTGTAGAAGAGTTAATATTTTTATAATATGTTTTAAATCTGATAATAAACCTATTAAGGCCTTATTTCATCTAAATTTTCACCTATAACCAAAGAAACAATGTATCTACACCTACAATCAACATAGTCCTACAGGGAATCTAAGGCAAGAGTGAAGATGTGGATAGAGGTCAAGGGTTATACTAGTCATGATCGGATAGATGAATTTTAATGTCCTAAGAGTAAGTATTTATAGGATCCATCTCCATTGAATATGTCTTTAAGGACCATAACTCAGTCACAAACTCAGTTTACATAGCCTATTACAGCCCTACAGGCCTGCCCTATAACAAAATAAAGATAATGTATTTTTAATTATTAATATTGAATGTATAATAGTTTGAAGAGATGTATATGAATAAAAATAAATACTTTAATCAATTTTCATATAGTTCTTAAGGATAAAAACTCAAGAATAAGACCTCTAGGGTCAACATACACTATTTGCATAAAAACCTTCTATGGTGAAATTCAAGGTTTCAGGCTTGATTTTAAGGTTAGTGTTGGTATAAAACAATCATGGATAATTTCATGAACCATATAAAACATTTTTAAAATCTTTATTTATAGGTTAAGTGAGTTATGAGGTCTTAACCAAGATGACCTTCCTTGGCTTTTTCATATAGTCATCTTAGCCTAAGAAGTTTTAAAGAGATTAGAACTAGTTATAGAGGATGGATGGTGACTTTAAGTTTATTAGGATGTTTAATCAGGTTATATAAATACAAATTATGTATTTGGTTCATATATTTGGGCCTGAAACTTCATAAACAATCAGCTAGAAGATAGAGAACCCTTTTTCTTGAGAAAGAGCTAGGAAGGTCACTTTGTTTTCTCATATCTTGCACGAGGATTTTAATTGGAGAATAATATATTTATAAGTGTTAAGTGACATTTTAAAATTATATCTCCTGAATTTTTTTTGATGTTTAAGGACCTAGACTTTATGAACTATTATTAATAAGTTGAATCACTCCTAGAGTACTTTATAGAAATTGATCTCCAAATCACAAAAAATGACATGTGATGCTTATAAAACCTCCTATTTTTTTTGGACTCCAAATAGGTCCTCTCCATGGTAATTTAATATACTTTCACTTGCACAGATTTGAGGAAAATTATACTTTAGCAATATTGTGAAGCAAAAAGGAGATATTGAAGTATGTAGAATTTTCCAACCATTGGAATAGGTTAATTTAGATGTATTTATATTTTAAAATTCTAAAAAACTATAAAATATAACCTATAATTTCTCAAACAAACTTGATATTTTTAGGGTAGTCCAAACCAAGCTTAAGGAAGGGCTAGTTTTTTGGCCATTTTATGGTTTAACTACTTGCACAAGGTTTCAAAATCCCAAATTTGTCATAGAGGATGGTACTAGTCTAGGTAAAGTAAATAAAGAATTTTTGTATAGTTTCACATGTGTGGGTGGTCATTTTGGCCAAATTTATGTTTTTAGGCCTAGGATGCTTAATTAGGCCTAATTGGAGAGAGAAATTATAGAAAAAGAGTAATTCCACTTGGATTTGGCTCATGAAATTTTGTATTAATATATAATGGGATATAGGGTACTTAAAAATGTTCTTAGTTTGTTAATTTAATCCCTACATTCTCCTAGACAAGGAGATTTATAGGTTTTTAAGGCTACAAGGAATATGTGCTTTAGCAAGCAAATGGGGAAAAGTGGTATCTTTTGGGATACTTGATGGTTCCAAATGAATTTTTCAAGGTATAAATTCATTTTTATAACCATTCCATGGAGGTATTTTTCTTGATTCAAATCAAAACCCCTTCTTCTCTCTCCTACGCCTCTTGACTCATGTGAAGGAATCAAGTATTCAAAACACCAAATTGACGAATAGAAAAATTTACAAAGGATTTATTAAGGCTGATAATTATTTACACTCCACTTGAATAGTATTAACAAGTCATATTTTATTTTCATAAAGGTTTCAAAGTTTGGAAATATCTCAAACACTCCTAAGAAGACCATCCTTCCAACACCTAGTCAAGGAGGACAATGTCAAATAAATTGAAGAAGCCTTCTAACAGCTTGAGAAAGATGGAGATACATCATAAATCATTGTATAAGGTTTAAAATTATAGAATAATTAAATCTATACTAAAACTTTAAGTATTATTTTCAAGAAGGTGACTTCTTGACCAATAATATGGGGGTGTGCAAGCAAATATCTAAGATGTTGTATGGGTTAAATACCAAGAATAAATGATAATGACTCATTTAATCTTAAATACATGTCTCACCTCAACCTATAAGACAATTTTTAAAATGAAATAAAATATATAATCCAGATATACTATGTTTGAATTGGAGGAAGACTAAGTAGAGGTCACATCTCCTAGTTTTGGGTTGCCTTGCCTCTCTCTCTCCTCTCTCATTCTCTGTATATTTAAGCCTATTTTTGGAATTTGAAAGAATAATTAACCTGAGTTTTTTCAAGGCCATGATCATAAAAAAACTTATAGTTTCATCTTTTGAATTAATAAGATTAAATGCATGCCTTCTCAAAGCTTTTGATTAGTGTATGTTCATGGTTAGTTGATAAATCGCAGTGATAATGCATGCTTACTTTCATTTTATCCTCTCCTCTTTCCATATTTAAAGGTTTTATTTAATCCTTATAGGTTTAATAGTGTGATTGAACAAAATTTTATGTATGTCAAGTGTACTCTTTCTTTAGTGTCTTTGAGATAAATATTGATTAGATACCTTAGATCATTCACTAAGCTAAGCCTTTGTGTGAAACATTGATGCATGGATATCTCTCATTTGAGAAGTGTAATAAATTCCATGTTCTTATTCATCCTTCTTAGTTCATATTATACAAGTGGAGGACACATTTTTGTGTTTCACCTTAGTTAGATAGGTTTTCTTTTTAGTTTACCTTCTTCTATATTCCTTTGCAAGGTGGTAGTGTAGAGTAGAGATCCTAACTAATAAATCAAGGGGAGATAGCCCTTAAAATATATAGATTAAATCCATCCATTAATCCATAAATATCCTATTATTCTCTCCATGTTACTTCAAACTATGAAGGATTGAACTACCTTCACAAGGGTGCAAGTCTAGTAATTAACAAGAATTATTAAAACATATTTTCCTCATACTAAAACTATTTTATCATTAGCATTTATAACAAATATAATTAGAGTTTATACAAAATTAAATAATGGGAAAAATGAAATTTACTTTGAAACCATCATTTTGATGATTCTATTACTGACATTTTCTTCCCAACATCATGCTTGGATGCTTGCTCTCTTATATTTCCCCATTTCCCCATTTTTCCTTCTTTGTTATGCAATAGAACAAGTGGTCAATGGAAAATAACTTAAACATATTATTTTTTACATGTAATTTTTACAATCAAGTGGATTTTTATTTTATTATTCACCTATGAATGGTATAATATTTCCCATTATTTAACAAAGGGGAATATATTCCTATTTTATTTATCAAAAAATAGAAACATGCATTGCTTTAGATAAACATTTGAACTACTACCTAATGTCCATAAATTGAAATGAACTCAAAATAATATTTTTTATAAATCAATTAAAATCTTGATCTAATAATGAAATTAAATTATGTTACCAATAATTTCTTGCAATGGTGATAAAGGAATACAATAGTTTTTATTGCCATATTGACTCCTATGCTTTGGTAGGTTCATCTTCCCCTCTTGTTTTTGGCTACCCATTTTTAGATGGAGTTTCAAATAATTTACATTTCAATTCCCACTAACCTTGTAATGAGCACAAAAATAATTAGAATTATGCATGATTAAATAAAGTGGTTTCTTAACTCCTTGGAGTGTGTCTTGATCTTACACTTATTTCTTGATTAAAGAGTGGATTATCTCTTTACCATATCTCCTAAATAACACCGTATATTTATTAATGTATTATTTGAAAATATCCATACCATGGTTACTCTTCTTATAATGGGATGAATTAAATTGAGTCCAATATTCTTAATTGCTACATGGTGTTCCTTCTTACTTTTAGAAATAAATAAGATGGAATAAATTTCATTAGAATACCATTTTTGGATGCCTCAATGATTCCTTCCTTCATTTTTAGGACTTCAAAGTGGTCAAATTGGTGGATTTTAATATTCCTATTTCATATTTGTATTTACATCATGAGTATTGAATAATAATGCAATTTCCTCTCCTTCATGAATTGATGTCTGCCCTCTATTTGAAAGTTCTTCTTCACCTGTTGATGTAGAGTCATGCTTACCTCTTCTTGTATTGATTGTTGATCACTCTTTGGAGACATCCTATAATCATCTTAAGTATTCAAACAAATGATGTTAGAATTTTTTTTTACCTTGTTTGGATTCTAGTTGGTGTGCAGATGGGATGGAGTCTTTCTTCATGGAATGTTTATTACTTGAGGCACACTAGAGAATTATCCATTGTCTATTTTACCATACCTAACGATTTCAAATTTAGTTATTTACTTAGCCATGATGGAAATTTAGATTCAATGGAAATAACTGACAATCTATCTTCCATGATAACCAATTTTAATTGATAAATTAGAGTTAATAACCTTGGTATGTTTCTCAAAAATTCTAGTGGATTCATTTAATGTAACATTTGAAGAAACAACATGTGATGGAGTACTTTCCATGCATAGGCTGATTCTATTTTATTGGTAGACTCTCATATCCTTTCTCCTCCTTTGACATCATGATAGGGATTTACCAACAACACTTCCTTTGCCAACATTTTTTTTAAATCATGCATAATTTCCATGAATAACTCCACATGATTGGACCATGTTACTTACAACTGCTCAATATTTGTTTCCTAATATTTCACTATAGATCTAAATTATCTATTCTCATTTGATACCAACATGTGTAAATCTTTGAGTTATTTAAGCATTATTCATCACTATTTGGTTATATTTTTTCAATGTAACCATAAATTGCTGCAACACTTTGTCAAAAAATTACATACAAGTTTGTTTTATTCACTAAATCCTATTTGTTAATAAAAACCTCTAAAAGCCACAAGGAACTTATTTATATGATACCAAATTGATATGTAAATTTATAAGCAAAACACTTTCTAGAGTATATGAAATCACATAATATAGTTGTACTTCATATTTATTTAAAATGATAGATAATTAAAGTAATTCCTATGGTATGATGTGAATTAGATATAAAAAATTATTTGAATTATCCATGCCATGGGGCCCAAGACAAAGTTTGTGGGGGAAAACCAATTTTATTTGTAAAAAATGAATGTGTAGGGATGTATTCAGATAAAACAATCAAAACACATTCAATAGAGTGGAAGTCTTATTTGTATAAATGCAACTTATGATAAATATCAAAGAATAGGGAAATGGTATAGTATGTTATAGTGTGAATATTAAAAGTAGAAACATAGATAAATATATTTATGTTATCACTGTGTGTGTAAATAATATAGTGTACTATAATCTGTGTGTTAGAGAATATATACAAAATATATGCTATATATGTTACAACTATGTCTTACCTCGACCTGACTATAGCATAGATCCTTTGGATGGATGTATATGTTACATATTTAACATTCATGATTATAAGGGCAATCATAAATAATTATTATAGAGTATAATGAATGTGGGTTTGACACATCTCACCCTCATTGCATGTCAATATCATATTTTCCAACTGGGTAATGACCATTGATTTGGTCATGTGATTCCTAGATATTCACTAACGTTCATGATCCAAAGAATCCTAATTTATAGTAATGACAATCAATCCTAATATTATTAGATGATCTTAGGCCACTAATTAAAGCATGTAGTTGGGGTAGGAAAACACATGGTTACACTAAAGTGGGGCCTAACAGAGTAGGCTAGTCTATGAATATATGCCAAAATGGTGTGCATGGTTGCAAGTAATGAAGTGTATAGTGAGATGGATAGGTTATGATCTGAGGTGGTCATTACATGAAAGTTTCTAAGCAAGCATGAGACTTGTGTGTGGATTATGACAAAGATTCATATAGAGGAGTGTGTAATATTGTGTGATAGGTGTAATATATGTGTAGATGAAAAAATAGGAGTGTGTTTAGTTTCATAGATGTTTCATATGGATCATTTTCCCTTTACTTAAGGATAATGGTATCCATTACATCGATGTGTAACTGAGTAAATTATGCTCAAGCTGCTGAGATGTGTAACACTTAGATTTATCAGCATATTTTCCAACCTTGAACACTCAAAAAAATTGATGTGTGCCATGGTGGGTGAATGTGTCTATCACTTTTATGATATTTTCCTTATCTACATGGTGAAAGTGTTCATGATCTAAATTACAATAATGTTGTGTCCTTGCTAGTTCAAGAAGTGGTAGAGTGTAAGGATTGAGAATTTCCATGTTGAAATATAGGTTCACACCCAAGTATGGAGGGAGATCAAGAGGGAAGGAATCATCACCAGTTATGTGCATAATGGTGTAACATAACATAGAGGTTTGATCTTATAGTGTAAACCTTTGAATAATTCCTTTTGCAGGTGTAGGAAAAATTTATTACCAACTTAGAATATATGAGGTGTGTAATGTACATCATGGTACTCCTTGTACTTTAATTATGTGAGAGAAATAATATATTAAACCTAATAATGGAAAAATTATATGTATCATATGAAATTCTTGATTTTGTTCACTTCTTGTTCTTGTGTGCATGATCTAGTGCTAGTTGGTGTATGGCAGGATATGTCTAGAGGTGCCAAAGGTTGATACCCAAGACATGTCTAGAATGGAATATGATCCATATATATGTGAATGGATCTATTAAAGCATGTAAATGTACAAGATATTTTAATCCAAATTGTGATCATGTGAAAATTTTGTATATTTGTAGAAGATGAACAAGTGTGTGATTGACTAGTTCAGTTTACCTAATTTTTTATGGATGGAAAGTTATCAACTAATCTAGATGCATACTCATCAAGTCTTGTAATGATTTCCAAAAGTGACTTATAAATAATATAAATTTATTAGATATGATGGATGTTGGAAGAAAAAAATGAACCCAAATATGGTTGAATAAGGCTTGCACATTGCCACTATGTCGATGTCTTTCTTGCAAGTGACCATGATAGCCATATTTAAAAAACTATCCACTAAAATGAACATAGTATCATGATGGCATGTCATTACAAGTAACCTAATCATGAAATCTATGCTGATATATTCCCATGGTTTGGATGCAACTAGTAGATGTGTGTAAAGCCATATATTCTTATTTATGGGCTTGGTGATGTAATAAGGAATGACAAAATTGATGTGGAATTACACATCTATGCACATGTGTGGCTAGACTAAGTTTGAATGAAATGTGGAGAGAGTCTTTATCACACCAAAGTATATTGAGTTCTTGGTCTATTTCACCATCAAGATGAGTTGTTAGTGAGATGCACCACCAAGAACATAGAGATGTTTGAGCTTGTAGAGAAGCTGGCCAAATTAAACATGTTTACCTTGCACTAAGCTAGTGCAAGTCACTATGAATTCTTATTCATCTGAGTATAAGGATACCCATTATTAAAATTTATGGTTTCATGTATCTATTACTTTGATGATAATTTTAACAATTGGTTGATTAAAATAATATACTACCTTGTTATCCTTCCCTTTCTTATGATTGATCATGAGATAGAATTATTATAGATAAGTCATTAATTTCATGTGTTTTTCCTTTTATAGCTTGCTTTGAATCTAAAAAATTTGAAGTGGTTTATGATCCAAATGAAAAACTATCTCTTTCTTATAATTTAGTGACACCATTACTTAATTAATTGATAAATATCATATAATTATCTCTCATGTGTGGATTAATTTACACTGTGTCACTGGACATCTCTGAGGGGTATGTTATTGGATGTCTATGTTACATGATCACTATACTAAGTGTGTATTTAGATTCATTGGTGTGAATTTTGAATGAATGTATAATGTTGGGAATTATGAAAATAATTTTTACATAGAGGCATCGCTTGAATTTCTCACAATTACATTATTTTGCATGAGTCCAATTGAACTTGGAATTTTCATGTTTTAATTGGATGAGAGCTGAAGAGATGTGTGAGAAACCAAAGGATGAACCTATGATAGAAGTTAAAAAGTCTATCAATTTTGTGATATTTCATGGATTAGCTTAATCTTGGATTAATTTAATCTTATTTGGTTCTACATGAGTTTCTATGTGATCAATTATGTAGCCTAGGTACTGAACCTATGTGGCACTGAATGTAAACTTTGTTAAGTTGGTCTAAAATGTATGTTTATGAAAGGTGTCTAAGATGAATGAAATGTGATCCAAATTCTCCTCCAAAGTCTTGTTAAAGATGATAATGTCATCCAAGCAGATGATGATTAAAGAGTTGAGAAAAGGTTTGAGTAAGTCATCCATCAAGTGCATGAAAGTAGTTAGCACATTAGTTAGGCCAAAAGTCATGACCAACCATTCATAAAATCCTTCCAATGTCTCAAATTTTGCCTTTCATATATCTTTAGGATGGAATGAAACATTAATTTAAGTTAATCTTGGTGAAGTATTATGCACCTTATATTTGGTCTAAAAGGGCATAAATGCATGGTAGTGGGTATTAATTATTCATCATTATTTTATTGAGTGTGTGATAGTGTATGCAAAGTCACTAACACCTATTGACAATTTTGAACCCATAGGTCAGATTTCCACCCTTATCATTTAAAAATTTGCATATCATGCTAGTTCATCTTATGGGTCAGTTATTGGTCCTAAAAATGTCCTTGAAATAATGTATGATTAACAAGCCTTGTTTAAGGCATTCACTTTGGTTTTTAGAAGTTTTTTTGTGAGAAAAGCATTATGGAGGCTTCTTTAGGTCCAAAAAAGGGTCATCTAAAATAAGTATGAAGGGATCCTATTATTTCAGAAAAGGTTTTTTCAAATAGTTTTGAAGGTCTTTTTCAATAAGTCCAAAGATATGAATTACTTCAAACAAATTATTCAAAGGAAAGGCCCAAGGAGAGAAGCTGAAATAATTCCTTCATCTAGATTGTTCGAAGGAAAGAAATAAACAAAAATATGAAGAAAGGAACTTTACAACTTTTCTAAAGGGTCATTTTCTCTTCAGAAAAGTCCATTGCAAAAAACTTGAAAGGTGAGACAACTTTTTTGAAGGTGATTTTTAAATTTTTTGAGGTACCTTACAACTTTCCCGAAGGGTACTTTAGAAAAATCCAAAGGGTTGCTTTGGAAATCTAAAGGGCATTGTCAACATTTCCAAAAGACCATTCTCATTTTTTTGAAAGGACTCTTTCAAGAATTCAAATGGTAAGTGAACCGTTACAAAAATTTTGAATGGTCATTTATAGAAAAGACAAAGGGTATCTACCCTTTGAAAAAAGGCATTTTCAAAGACAAAGGGGACCATCACAACTTTTTTGAAGGGTCAATTCCAAAAGATCTGAAGGCCACTTTCCCTTTGGGAAAGTCATTACCAAAATTATTGAAAGGCTCTTTAAAGTTCCTAAAGGGTCATTCAAAAAGGTTTCGAAGGGTCACTTTTTGGCAAAGGTCCATTTCATTTTCTTGAAGGGATCATTAAAAATTTCTCAAATGGATAATTTCAAAAAGGCTCTAATAATTTTTTTGAAAGACACTTTCCCTTGGGCAAAGTCATTTCTAAGAAGTCTAAGGGACACCTTGAAAATTTTGAAGGAACACTTACAAAATTTTGAAGAGACATTTTAGAAAAAATTGAAGGGCTTTTCCTTTAAGAAAATATTTTGAGTGGACTTTTCCAAAAGTCTAAAGGGCTTAGCCAATAATTTTGAAGGTAATTGGACCATTTCATTATTCCTAAGGTCCATTTCACTTTTTTGAAGGGTTATTTACAATTTTGCTGAAGGGTAGAATCCCTTCAGAAAAGGTGTTTTTCAAAATATCTGAGGTTCTTTCAACTTTTCTGAAGGCCAAATAGACCATTCCAATTCTTTTGAAGGGACATTTAATTTTTTTCTAAAGGGTTCATCTTTTCCAAAAAAGTTCATTTCAAGATTGCCAAAGGGTTGTTTTTGGAAAATAGGGACACTTTCAATTTTTCTAAGAGGACACTCATAGAAAGTTTGAGAGGTTCATTTTTAGAAAACCTAAAGGGAACTTTTCCTTCTAGAAAGTCCATTGTCAAAGTCCAAAGGGATGCACCAAAATTTTGAAGGGACATGTTAAAAAACCCAAAGGGGTATTTCAAAATGCCAAGGACCATATCAAGAGATATGAGGACATGAATTCATTTAGATAATTTGTCCAAAGGAATAGTCCATTGCAAAAACTTTGAAAGAAAATTAAGGTCAAAAATCTTGAAACAATTTCTTCGAACAATTCGTCTGAAGGAAATGAATAAGAGGAAAGGTTCCAAAAGAAACAAATAGAAACAATTACTTCATATAATTTATTTAAAGGAAATGAAAGAAAAAATTTGAATAAAATGTAGAAGGAATACATGTAGAAATAGAGCAAGAGGCCAAAGGAAATAGCCATAGAAAAATAGAAGGAAAATATGCACAGAAGTGAAGAGCCTGAAAGTGGAAGCTCCAAAATGATAATAAGCTAACCATGAATTCAATCTAAGTTTCCACATGACATCTATGATATTCTCTTAGATTTTTCATGCACGTCTCACTCATTAAGGTCCTTATACATGTAGGAAAAGGCTATGTATAGTTGATTGGTCAAAGCTTCAATTGACTATTTGTTGAAGTCATGCTTATCTCTTAGTCATCTCATACATTCAAAGGTCCAACTTAACTTCAAGTTTAATCAAGAGGCATATTTATTTGAAGATTATGTTATGGATTTCAATGAAACAGTTTGATTTTTCAAACTTGTATCCACCTCATCCCTGTTATGCCAACATGTAATTTCATGCATGGTTTAATTTTAGAGTTGACTAGTCTTGCACTTTATTTAGTTGACAAGTCATACATGTACTCTTGTTTATCTTGTTGAAGGATTTTAAAATTTATAACAATTAAAGTGGAGCTCTAAATTTAGTTTTGGCATTGATTTCATGCAAAGGAAATTATTCTCTTATTTTAGGTAATTTAGGTGGAGTTTATATTTGGAGATTGGCGTAGCATCATACATGATGAGGTTTTGACTCAAACTTGAGCTCACCATTATTTTCAAATTTCAAATAAATTTTTATGCAAGATAAAAGACAACAAGTTATTTATTATAAGGCCATGTTATCTTTGGATAACACAAGTTGGACTTGGTTGATCTCTTCTTCTCTTTTTAACACCAACCTCTTGGTTTTTGTATGCCTTTTTATATACAAGTTAGATTTTCAGCTTTGAATTATCATCCCTCTTTTTGTAAGACAAAATTATACCAAATATTGAGTTTTTTAACCTTTTCAGATAAATAAAGATTCTATAATATTGGTATAGTATATTTATGTTAGTGATTTACATATGTGATATAATTTTCTTCCTTATCAAGCCCTGATTCTTATCTAATTACTAACTAATGAGATTATACAGGTCATGTTCTATGTTTAATGTCTTTTGGTTGAAGATACAGTAGATATAAGTGGCTAGTTAGTGCCTTGAATTAGGATTATTCCATCATTTACCTTAAGCTTTAATCACTAGATAAATCCTTTTCAAGAAAGACTTATCCATAGGAGTTATTTGGAGTTGAAGATTCAATCTTTTTTTGTCTAATCAGTGTTTTTAAAAGCTCAAATTGAGTGGATGAACCAAAATATATGTGTATCACCATCATTAGATAGGATTTTTTCTTCATTTTTATTTCTTCTCTTTTCTTTGCAGTTTGTAGCATAGAGTAGAGATCCTAATTGATACACCAAAAGGAGATAGACCTTAAGAATCTAGAGACTCAATCCACTGATTAGATCACCCATAACCTAGGATTGTTTCCATGTTTTAGTAGATTGTGAAGGCCTAAAACTACCATCATAATGGTGTGAGTCTGATTGACAATAGTTTTTGGCATACTTGGTTGGACATCAAAGAAATTCTTTACATATCTGAAGATGTTTTATAGTAGAAGAAGATATTCATTATCATCAACATCTAGTTACATACCTCATAGCATCATTTAGGAAATTTATTCATGATAAAGGTTACCACAAGGTCAGCAAGTAAATTTATTCCTTTTAAATTTATATAATATAAGATATTAAGGTTTAGAAGTGAAAATCCATATCCTCAAAAGAAATATTCATCTCCTGGTTATCCTATTGTTCTGGACACTACAATCCCCACTTTCTAAATGGGCACCAAAAACTAGGTGTTTTCTCCATTTAATAGAGGTAGCCCACTAAATTTAACCTAGTTTGATGTCATTCCTATTTCTACCCTCAATAGCATCCCATTCTTCTTAGGAGAAAATCAAATAACCCCTATTGACCATGTCCAAGATGTAGCTAATCTCTATTTAATCCATAATGTTGTTGAGGATAATGTTGTTATTATATTTCTTGTTGCTTCCTTTAAAGGAAGAACACTTTATTGGTATAGAAACCTTCCACTAAACTCCATTTATACTTGGGATGAATTGGGTTCAGCCTTGGTCAAGCAATTTGAGGACAAATATGATCATCTCTCTTTTGTAGAATAATTAACTGCCATAAATAAAGATCCTCATGAGTTCATGTCTAATTTTAATCTCAGATTCTAAAATACATGAATGAAGATACCTATGTTTATTATACCATATCTTGAATATGCATTTATATATTATTTGAAAGCCCTTAACTCTAACATTAGTGTGATGATAGAGTCAATGGGTGGTACTACCTTACCAGATGTTTATGAGGTTGTAATAAGGGTAGAGAATAGTTTAATACAAGATATTAAGCTTCATCTAAGGCCTCAAATTCCTATATTTTTAGAATTGAATTTTATACCAACTCTTTAAATTTCTCAAGTTCCATCCTTAGCTCCTATTCTATCACCTCAAGCTCAATTTATAGCCCTTACTAGTCATGATAATGAGATAGGAGAGTTGAAAATCTTGTTACAATCCTTTGGTAAAGAAATAGTGAAACTCAACAATAATAATTTTAGAGTAATAGGCCCTATTAGAAACAAAATTAGACCACCTATCAACCCCTAAAATATCAAAGGCATCTTTATCAAGTTTTTAGAGAGAATATACCACCTTATTAAACACAAAGAACCATAACTCCAGATAAGACATATGCTACCATTGATCCTAATTATATTTCAACTTAAAAGGCCATTTTCCCACCCCATATTGAAACAACTTGATGCAGGATTTAGGTTGGCAGTCCTCAAATCTCAATGATGCTCAAAACCAAGCCTTGGTATCATAAAACATCACTATGCCATAAATGACACAAGAATATTTTTATTTTCAAGGAGGTCAGTACCAAGATACAAGTTTGGCATCACAAGGAGAGACTAAACAATTTCAAGGGTAGCGTAATGCCATTAATCTAAATTGGCAAGTGGATGATCATGTTACTTTTACTTAGGGTGTTGAGACTAACAATTCAAGTGGTCAAGTTATAGTTGTAACTAGAGCTAAAAGAAGAGACATTGATTAGTTTCAGGAGGTGACCTAGGATTCAAGTAATCTTAATTTTTTTTATAATATTACAAATGAACAATTTTTTACCCCCAAACTCAAAAAAATTAGAATATAGAGGTTAGTAATGTTCATCAACTACCTCTAGTTCGTGAATAGCCAGTGCTTCAAAAAGTGTAACCAAAGATTAGTGGATCACATTTCAGTATAGTGGATCAAATGAAGAATTATAATATCATAATTATCATGTGGGATTATCTTTCCATTCTAGGACAAAAATATATGCTCATCCAAGAGCTTTTAGCTCTCAAATTATCTCTAAAACCGGTTAAGAAAGAAGGTGTTGTCTTAACTAATTTGGATCAGCGAACTAAAAAATAAGTACATCAAGTAGATAAGATGTAAAAGGTGGATATAAATAAGGTAAAAACAAATAAAACTCCTCCTTTATACCTTTTCTTGATAGTAGGAATACTTTAGTTCATAATTGTATGGTGGATAGTGGAGCTAGTAGTACAGTCATGCCTAAACAAATTGTAGACAAGCTTGACCTTGTTTATGATCCAAGCACTAATGGGGTATTATAATTATATGGGTCATGAATAAAGATTGTAGGAATCATAAAATATCTAAAATTTACATTACATTCTTATCTTAATGTTTCTATTTAGCAGGATGTTGTTGTAGTAAACTTGCCTCCTTGCTTTGCTGTGTGCCTTTCAAGGGACTTCACCTCAAAGATTATGGAATATTTATCAGATGATTGGAATTATTTGTTGTTTAAAACTAGGTATGGTACCAAGGTAACAATTCATTCTGAACCTATTACATGTTTCCATATGGAGCCATCAATGCCAAGTGTTATGAACACTAATTGTATCATCTGAGATGAGGTGCTAAAAACTAGTGAAGTAGAAAATGGATCACCTTTGGATGGAGTTTTAGATTTTTTTCTTGATGAGTGGGATTTAAATTTTCATGATCATAATCCTTATAATATAATTTAATAATAAGGACTTGATGTGTATTGCCTTCGTGAGAATGATGTACTGATTCCAGCCATGATTAAGGATGATGAATCTAGTGAAGGTTTATGGCAATTGTACTTTGATGGATCAAGGAATAAAAATGGTACCAGAGCTAGAATGATGTTGGTTTCAACAAAAAATTAAATATATTTTTATTTTATTAAATTTTAGTTTGGTTTTTCAAATAATGTCATTGAGTATTAATCACTAGTTCATGATTTGTAGTGGGCTAGGAAGATGAAAGTCAATTCCTTGCAAGTTTTTGGTGATAGTAATAGTTCACCAAGTAAGAGGTTTAAATTTATGTAAATTTTTTTTCTTAAATATTAAAATCATATAATAGGGTACTTAATCTAATATTCTCAAGTTATTAACATTTAGGCAATACCAAGAGCTGAGAATAAACATGTAGATAGGTTGGCTATCATTGGATCATAATTTAGTATCCTAACTAATATAAAAAGTGATAAAATTTAGTCACATATAAAGGTTGTTTTAAGGCCTTTTGTTCTATAATCATTAGAATTGGAAAATGTTTAAAGATTATAATCAAATTATGAGATTCTTGCAAGAGGAGGCTAAGTTTTTTTTTTAAAACCAATCAAAACATCTACAGTAGTATGGTGATCAAAATTTGAAACTAAAAACAAATAAGTTAATCAAGGGAGTGGTCATATTTTATAACATTTTTAGTGGTGATGATGAGTTAAGGAAAGATAATTTATCCTTGTCAACAAAGGAAAAACACTATGCCAATGTAGAGATTGCAGCTAGTAAGATTTTGAAGTTGGGTAAGGTATCCACTCCTTCACAAAAAGAAGCTTTCATTGAGTTATGCACAAGTTTTGATGATATATTTTTATGGAAATATAGTTATCTCAAGGGATTTGACCCAATTTTAGCTCAACACACCATTGAGTTCAAGGCTAAAACTAAACTAGTGAGATAAAGACAAAGGCTCATTAATCCAAATCTTGAGCCTTTGATGAGATCTGAGCTTCACAAGATCATAGAGTCAGCTATTATATTTCCAATCAAGCACTCAATTTAGGTGGAAAATCTTGTTCTGGTATGGAATAAGAACATTGAGATTAGATTGTGTGTTAACTTTTATGATTTGAATAGGGATTCACTTAAAGATCACTATACATTGCCATCAATGGAATGAATTTTATAGCTTGTTATAGGTTCAAAGAGGTTTTATTTTTTGGATGGATATAGTGGCTAAAATTATATTTTGGTCAAAGAAGAGGACCAATTTAAGATAGCCTTCACAACCAAGTGGGGAACATTCACATTTAGAAAAATGTCATTCAGTTTATCTAATGCTAGAATAACATTTCAGAGAGACATGGATATGGCATTCTAAGGCCTTCTTAACAAGTGTTTACTTATTTATTTGGATGATATAATAGTGTTTTCAAATAGTGTAGATGATCACATGGTTCATCTCAAGCAAATATTTGAAATGTGTAGGCAATTTGGGGTATCTCTAAATCCCAAAAAGTTTGTCTTCTTAGTTCATGAAGTTAAGCTTCTTGGACATGTTTTTTCAAAGCATGGTTTAAGCATATATTCTAAAAGGGTAGACTCAATTATTTCACACTCCTTGACTAAGCACAAAAATTCTATTCAAATATTCTTTGGGAAAATAAACTTCATAAGGAGATATATTTCATCTTTTTCCATTTTAGCTAAGCCACTTATAGTCATGCTAAAGAAGAATCAGAGATTCAACTGTCCAAGGAAAGAGTAAAAGGTTTTTAATATATTAATAAGGTGATAGATAGTGCTCCTACACTTATATATCTATATTTCACAAAAGATTTAATTTTGTATACATATGCTAACATGGAAACCATTTTAGGCAGTCTTATGCAACAAAATCATGAGGCTTTGAAACAACCAATAAATTTATTTAGTCAAGGCTTGTAATAGTATGAAACAAGGTATTATTTTTTTAAAAAACATGTACTTTCAATTATAAGGTCTCTTAAAAAGTTTACATACTTGTTGTCTAACAATAAGATACACCTAATGGTTTCTCATCCAAGCATCAAGGAGTTCTTTTTGAACAAAGATATAAATGAGAAGACAGCTGATTGGATAACCAAGCTAATGGAGTATGATGTGGAAATTAATGTCAAAAAGCTGATTAGAGGCAAAGGACTTTGTGAGCATCTAGCTCAATACTTGCAAGAGACTAATGAGATTTTTTTCATGTCAAATGATGAAGAGGTTGTAGCTGGTCATACCTCACCTTCCAGCTAGTTTCATGACTTGGTAAGCTATCTTCAAGGTAGTATTTATCCCTCTCATCTAAGTGATTCAAAAATAATATATTTTAGGTTGCATTCAATTCCATTTTTGCTTATTGATGGTGTTTTGTTCAAGAAAGATATCAATGGCATGTTGATAAGATGTATATAGCCAATCCAAACTCAAATATTGCTTAAAGAATTCCATGATGGACATGATGGAGAACATTTTTCCATAATAAATATAGACCTTAAGATCATGAGAGGTGGATACTATTGGCCTAGTATATTTGGTGATTGCCATGCATGGGTTAGAAAGTGCAAATAATGTGCTATGTTTACAGGAAAAATGAAAATCACAACATTACCTCTTCAACAAATTATGGTGGATAAACCATTTATCCAATGGGGATTGGAATTTATTGATCTCATAAATCCTCCTTCAATTTTAGGACATAAATGGATTATAACCACTATAGATTACTTCACACATTAGATAGAGGCAGTGGCATTGAAAGAAGAAAATGAAACCAATGTTCTAGATTTATATGAGGGTTTGCTTATTAGATTTGGATTTCATTCAACTAGTATTTTTGATAATGTAATGGATTTTTTGGGATATAGGATCAGCTAATGATCTATCCAACATGGAATTTATATTAACACTTCATCAAACTATTATCCACAAGGTAATGGCCTTACCGAATCTATAAATAAGAGCCTATTAAAGATCATAAGAAGGACTATTGAAGATAATAAGATGTCATGGAATCTCAATTTGAAGTTAGCTCTATGGGTTGATAGGATCACCTAAAAAATATCAATAGCTAACTCTCCATACAATCTTGTATATGGAAAGGAAGTAAGGTTACCCATTTCTCTTGAGTTTCCTAATTTAAACCTAATACATCAACTTGAGTTGTTGGAGAATGAGCCTATGGAGATCAGGTATGCTAAGATTATGGAGTTGGAAGAAGTAAGAAAACAGTCCATGCTAGCCATGGAAATTCAACAAGCACAAGTGAAGAGAGTCTTTAATAAAGGAGCTTCTTCACAAAGTTTCAAAGAAGGAGATTTGGTCCTCAAGTGGGATGAGCATAGAGATAAACCAGGAAGACACATAAAGTTTGATTCCCTTTGGAGTGGCCTATACATAATATCAAACTAAAAATCCCATAATGTCTTCCAACTTACAAAGATGGATGGCAGAGAGCTTCCAATCCCTATCAATGGGATACATCTAAAACATTTCTACTGAAGAGCTTGGCTCCTTGTACATAGTTATTTTTTTTTCCTCCAAGTTTTTTTCAAGTGCATTAGTTTAGTTCTATTTTTATCCCAAATAAGTTCTTGTTTGTACATTTGCTTTTCTTAGTTAGATTTTCCTATTTTGTGTGTTTTCATTCTTATTTTAGAGAATGAAGAATACCTCATGCTAGGTTAAGAAAGAGTTTGCAGTCATGGATCTAAATTTTCATTACTTTGTGAGTTCAGAGTCATGTTAATGGTCTGTTTCTTATGCATAATAGGCATGCTTCCTAGCTGAGTCACCAAAACGTTGATAATTTTGACCCCACATGTCAAATCACCACCCCTATCATTCAAAACTTTACATATCATGGCAGTTCATATTGTGAGTCAGTTATTGGTCCTAAAAAAGTCCTTGAAATAATGCATGATTAATAGGCCTTTTTTAAGGAATTCACTTTGGTTTTCAAATAATTTTTTGTGATAAAATCATTATGGAGGCTTATTTGGGTCCAAAAAAGGATCATCTGCAATAAGTCTGAAGGGATCTTATTCTTTTAGAAAAGGTCTTTTCAAAAAATTATGAAGGTCCTTTTCAATAAGTCCAAAGATATGAATTCCTTCAGATAAATTGTCTAAAGGAAAGGCCCAAGGAGAGAAGCTAAAACAATTCCTTTGGCCAAATTGTCTAAACGAAAGAAATGAAAAAAATACAAAGAAAGGGACTTTAAAACTTTCTAAAGGGTCATTTTCTCTTCAGGAAAGTCCATTGCAAAAAACCTGAAAGGCAAGACAACTTTTTCAAAGGTGCTTTTTAACTTCTTTGAGGTACGTTACAACTTTACTGAAGGGTACTCTATAAAAACCTAAAGGGACACTTTATAAATCTGAAGGGAATTGTCAACTAATCTGAAAGACCATTCTCATTTTTATCAAAGGACTCTTTCAAGAATTCCAAAGGGTAGGTGAACTATTAGAAAACTTCTGAATGGTCATTTATAGAAAAGCCGAAGGGTATCTACCCTTTGAAAAAAGGCATTTTCAAAGACAAAGGGGACCATTACAACTTTTTTGAAGGGTCAATTCAAAAAGAGCCAAAGGCACTTTCCCTTCAAGAAAGTCATTTCCAAAATTCCTGAAAGGCTCTTCAAAGTTCCTAAAGGGTCATTCAAAAAAGTTTCAAAGGGTCACTTTTAGGAAAAGGTCCATTTAATTTTCCTAATGGGATCATTACAACTTTCTCGAAGGAATTTTTTTGAAAAGACTCTAACAATTTTTCTGAAAGACACTTTCCCTTTGAGAAAGTCATTTCTAATAAGTCTGAGGAACACTTTGAAAAGTCTAAAGGGACACTTTAAAAAGTACAAAGGGACATTTTAGAAAAATCTAAAGGGATTTTCCTTCAAGAAAAGATTTCAAGTGGAATTTTTCAAAAATTTGAAGGACTTTTCCAATAATTTTGAAAGGTAATTGGATCATTTCATTGTTCCAAAGGTCCATTTCACTTTTTTGAAGGGTTCTTTTTTAGTTTTGCTGAAGGGTAGAATCCCTTTAGAAAAGGTTCTTTTCAAAAGATTTGGGGTTCTTTCAACTTTTTTGAAGGGCAAGTGGACCATTCCAATTCTTCCTAATGGACATTTACTTTTTTTTTAAGGGTTCACCTTTTCTGGAAAAATTCATTTCAAGATTGCCAAACGGTTGTTTTTAGTAAATAAGGACACTTTCAATTTTTCTGAGAGGACACTTTTAGAAAGGTTGAGAGGTTCATTTTGAGAAAACCTAAAGGGTGCCTTCCCTTTAGGAAAGTCCATTGTCAAAGTCCAAAGGGATGCATAGAAAGTCTGAAGGGACATTTTTGAGAACCCGAAGGGGTATTTCAAAATAGCAAGGACCATATCAAGAAATCCAAGGACATGAATTCATTTAGACAATTTGTATAAAGCAATAATCCATTGAAAAAACTCTGAAATAAAAGTCTTAACATTAAAAATTTTGAAATAATTCCGTTGAATAATTTTTTTGAACGAAATGAATGAGAGGAAAGGTTATAAAAGAAATTAGTAGAAACAATTCCTTCATACAATTTGTCTGAAGGAAATGAAAGAAGAAGAACACTGAATAAAATTCCAAAGGAATACATGTAGAAACAAATCAAGAGGCCAAAGAAAATAGCCATAGATAAACAAAAGGAATATATACATAAAAGTGAAGAGCCCAAAAGTGGAAGGTTGAGAATGATAATAAGTTAACAAGGAATTCAATCTAAGTTTCTATGCCATGTATTTGCTATTATCATAGAGTTTCCATTCACCTATAACTCATCAAGGTCCTTTTTCATACAGGCAAAGGCTATTTATAGTTGATTGGTCAAAGCTTAAATTTCCTATTTGTTGAAGTCATGCTTATCTCCTACTCATCTCATACATTCAAAGGTCCAACTCAGCTTCAAGTTCAATCAAGAGGCATATTTATTTGAAGATTGTGGTGTGGCTTTCCATGCAAGAGTTTGACTGCTCAAACTTGGGTCCACCTCATCCCTTCTACACCAACATTGAATTTCATGCATGCTTCAGTTTTGAAGTTGACTAGTCTTATACTTTATTTAGTTGACAAGTCATACATGTGCTCTTGTTTATCTTGTTGAAGTCTTTCAACATTTCTAGCAGTTCAAGTGGAGTTCTAAATTCAATTTTTTCATTGATTTCATGTAAAGGAAATTGTTCTCTTATTTCAAGCAGTTTAGGTGGATTTTATATGTGGAGATTGGTGTAGCATCATGCATGATAAAGGTTTTGACCCAAACTTGAGACCACCATTATTTTCAAATTCCAAAGATATTTTCATGCAATATAGAAGACAAAAAGTTTTTATTAGAAGGTTGTGTTATCTTTGGATAGCACAAGTTGGACTTAGTTGATCTCCTCTTCTATTTTTAGTGACAACCTATTGGTTTTTGTATATATATATATATATATATATATATATATATATATATATATATATATATATATAAGTTGGATTTTTAGCCTTGAATTATCATCCCTCTTTTGGCAAGACAAAATTCAACCAAAGATTGAGTTTTGTAACCTTTTTAGATAAATATAATGACTATTGTTTTCAAATTCTAGAATGTTGGTATAATGTATTTATGTTAGTGATTTACATATGTGATAGAATTTTCTTCTTTATCAAGTCCTAATTCTTACTTAGTTACTAGCTAATTAGATTATGTAGGTCATGTTCTATTTTTAATGTATTTTGGCTAAATTTACAATGGATATAAGTGGCTAGTTAGTTCCCTGAATCAGGCTTATTCCATCATTTACCTCAAGCTTTGATCACCAGATAAATCCTTTTCATGAAATACTTATGCATAAGAGTCATTTGGGGTAGAAGATTAAGTCTTTTCTTATCTAATAAATGTTTCTAAAAGCTCAAATTGAGTGGATAAACTAAAATATAGGTGTATCACCATCATTAGATAGGATTTTTCCTTTAGTTTTCTTTCTTCCCTTTTCTTGGCAATTTATAACATAGAGTAGAGATCCTAATTGATACAACAAAGAGAGACATCCCTTAATAATATAGAGACTCAATATAATAATTAGGCCACCCACAACCTAGGCTTGTTTCCATGTTTCAATAGGTTGTGAAGGCCTAAAACTACCTTCACAAGGGTGTGAGTTTGATTGACAATAAGACCCATCCTTCTTAGGTGTGAGGACTATTGAACTCTTACAAGATGATGATCTAGGCTTAATATTACCATAATAAAATAGATATTATATTTGTCATAAATATTCATCACTATCCCAAATTAATCTATAATATAATGGTATATTTATAAGAGGGGATTTAGGAACCAAATGGTGCTTTACTACATAGTGCATTGGAAGGCCTTTAAGATATGTCAAGACTTCACTATGTTTCTCCAGTAACTTGTTGAGTTTTTTATTGTGACTTTTTGAGAGTGGTGTGTACTATAAAATTGTTTTTTTGTTATCTCCATAGGAGGGTCAAGGAAAACCATGAGTAACACAAACTTCTACATGTGTGAGATAAGTTTGCAACAGTGTTTGGCAACTAACAAGGTGACTTTGGTCATGGTCACTAACTCAAAGAGATTATATAAGTGGTATTTTAGATAAATAATACAATGTTGAGTCTTAGCCTTATATATATCTTCTCATTTATATAAATATAATATCTCCAACAAAATTTTACATACTTCCAAAGGTTTGATGTCATAGGTGACATTATCATCCATAGGATTGACGCTCAAAAGTGCATTGTCACCAGACCTATGTTTCTTTCCCCTACTATATCCACCTAAAATAATATGGCCTAGGATGAACAATAATGGATAGAATAAGGCATTGAGTTATGAATTATGTAATGATTTTCTTCTAACTTCCACTGTCTATGATGACATGAAGAGGCTCACCCTTCATCTAAAACATGGTGTGAAAGAGACATTCATGCTCCTCAGAGATGTTGATAATAGTGGTGTTTTTACTTAGATAAGAGGCATATAGATTAGAATTTTCCATTGATTTTGGTCCTAATTAATATTATGAAATCAAGTATTTCTACACATGACATTCAAAATCATCATGGTTGGATGACTAAGGTGATAGCGCTACTTATCACTGGAATTGTTATTGCCTTTCTATAAAGTAGAAGGTGTAAGATCCTTTAAGTTTTGAGTGTTATTATGAGGATATTAACCTTTATGACAAGTTAAGTTCTTATGCATAGAAGGATACAATGTGGATTTGTGTGAGGGTTAGCCCTTACACACTACATTGGATGAAGATGTGGAATGTTTCATCTTTAACTTATCTTTGATCTTGGTAGCATTATTATATGTTTTCCCCAAAATGTTAGAATTAAATAACTCCATATTATCATATATATAAGTTGAGATTCTATTGATTTAATTCAAAGCCCTATGTTCTTCACTCAATTTCTCTCACAAGTGCATAGAGTAGTCATGGAATGTGTTAGTGTAGTATTCCATTGATTGATCCTTACACTAATGCAATTTTTAGAACTTGATATATTAATATTAAAGTGTTAGAGAGGGTAGTATTCCTCCTTCATCACAATGATAAAATTATTCCATTATTTTATTGGAATGCATTCTTGTCCATGTTGTATACTAAAGTTATCCCAATAGTAAGCAACTAGAAATGGCATATTCAATATTATGAAGGTGATCTTCTTAGAATCAATTAAGTAGTTGACTAAGAAGCATACTTTAAGTTGTCTAATATAGGCATCCAATGATTTGGTGTTGATATTACCTTTAAATAAATGGATGTCTGATTGACTTGTACTTTGAAGGGTGTTTTGTTGCTAAAACACTATTGAACATACTATGGAGATGGATGGCAAGGCATCAAGTTGAGTTGTATCATAAAATAATGAAATTGATGAAAGAATTTAGTACACTATACCTCTAGTGAATCATTAATAAGCCTTCAAACTTAGGGGGCTACCTCAGGTTATTTTTTGGTGTCAAACATTTTGTTTTTACTATGACATTCTTTTTGAAAATTTTGAGACTAAACTGGCTATTAACACTCCTCTCTCGAGTTTCACTCACGTGTTTACAAGCATATAAAGGAATCATATCTATGTTCTAAGACTAATTATTTGAAACATAGGGCCCAAGACCATGTGTGTATAGGATAATTGAGTTTGGTTGTGTAGAGTGAATGTGTATGAATGTATTTAGATAGAAAAATAAAAAAACATTGAATGGAATGTAAGTATTATTTTTATAAATGTAAATTTTATTCAATAGCAAAGAACAATGAAATTGTCCAATGTATTATAATTTATCTATACATAGTAGATGTGTGGATAAATTTATCTATGTTATGAATGTGTGTGTAAGGAATATAATGTGCTATAGTTCATGTGTTGTAAAATAGATACATAGAACATGTTATCTATGTTATGACTATGTATTTCCTTGACTTGACTATGACATCATCTATTTATCCAAATGCATATGTTACTTTTTTAACATACATGATGACATGGATATTCCAAAAAATGATTTTAGAGTACAACAAAGGTAAAATTGACACATCTCACCCTCCTTGCATGTCGACAATAGAGTTTCCAATACGGTGGTGATCACTAATTTAGTTGATCAATTATTATTTATTCACTAACAGTTGTGATCCTAATAATCCCATCTAATAATTAATAGTAATAGATCTCAAGATTCCTTGTTGTTCTTGGGCCACTAGTTGAGGCATGTAGTTGGGTTAGGATAACACATAGTTATGCTAAAGTGGGGCCTAATGGAGTAGGCCAGTCTACAATAAGATGCTAATAAGAAACACAAGACTATGAATTGTTAAGTGTGTAGTGAGATTTATAGGTTATGGTTTGAGGTGATCATTACACATAAGTCTATGAGTAATAGTGGGACTTGTGTGCAAAAGTATGAAAAATATTCATCAAAAGGAGTGCACAAGATTACATGAGAGGTGTGAGTTATGCATAGAATCAAAAATGATGAGTGTGTTCATCTCCATATAGGTTACAAATAGATTTAAAACCATGGATACTAATAAATAAATGAAAATAATGACATGACATAAAGGTTTTGACCTAAAAAAGCCTAATGTGAGTAAAATGTACCTAGAAGTGAAAACTTCACATCATCATCATCCTTTTTCAATGATCTGGGTGAATACAAAGAGATCTAAGAGAATAAAAATAATTATCTTTATTGTCTCCTATCAATAAAATACTTTTATGAAATAATTACAAACAACATATAATCATATAGTCATGAAAAATACACAACTCACTACATTCAATAATTTAGACTTAGTCTTGTATTTCATGATCCATGATTAAACATCCAATTTACCTCTCCCAAAACCATTCTTATGCACCTCTTTATGTGTCCCCTCATATAAATAATCATACTAATTGTACTATAATTAAAATATAAACTGACTCATATCCTTATTATGACTACTTAATTTATGTGGGGAAAAACACTGTTTCATGGAAAGAACTAGTTATGTACTTTCCTTGATGGTTACAAAACCAATCATAAGGATTTCAAAACTACCATAATTCTTTTGAGACTATCTTTCAAAGTAGACTAAATTTTTTTATTGTAAAATGTATCTACCTTTTAGAGGCCATATCTTTTGCATATGAACTCAAAATCACAATCCATTTTTATAAAATTTTATAATATTTGATAGGAATATAAATATGTAATAAAATTTAACTTCTGATAAAAATTAATATATATTTCATATTAAGTAAACGAAATCTAGTCAAGTTTTAATATGCACAACATTACAACCCTTCAACCTATCCTTCATTTTATTGATCCATATCGATCCTAACTTATCTTGGAATGTTATAGAGTTTAATGATGTATTACATGGATCCTTATATATCACCCAAAAAAATTATTATCTTATGTAGATCCAATAGACTAATTAGGGTTTGAATAAGAAGATCAATTTCTTACACATTAACATGAAGGTTCAAAATGGTGCTTACAATTCTTATAGTCTTAAACCTAAAAAATGCACTTATAAATATAATTCTTATTTTTAATATATTTAACAAATATGGGTAGTATAGATATTTTAGGTGATAAATTCATTGGGATTTTGATGGGTCTCACTGTCTCGCCACAAAAACCTAAATCATGTTGTCAAACTATTACAAAAATTTATGAATTGTGTGAAATAAAATTTATTTATCTAAACATTCACCTATAATAATTTATTTATATACTAAACCCTCACCTCTAATAATTTTTTTTATATAGAATCAAAACAATAATTAATTATTATTTTACTACTTTACATCTAATTAGGCTTAATTACTTTATTTATAGATATATGCAATGCAACTTAATTTAAATCCCATTTATTCATATTAAACACACAAACCTCACAATAAGTGTACTAAAAATTAAATTAAAATTAATTAAATTTAGTATATATATTTTTAGATTAACATCTTTATTTTTGTGGTGCATATCATATATGTGATAACTAGAGATGTGGAATATGTACATTACATTTTAGGTGACCTAATTACCAACTAAAATTTTGAGTCTAATTTTTATTTTCAATTAATAAATAATAAATATTAAATATTTATTAAATCAAGGACAAATTGATGGATGTAAAATAAAAGTCTTACAATTCATATAATTAGGGACAACTATTCATTTTGTGTTAATGAGGTGAAAAGGGAAAATAACACCATTTCTAAAATTTGGCTAGTATTACCTTCATAAGTGTCTCAGAAATATTATATGGAATTAATTTTATAAGATCCATAATAATCTTATATTTAATAACTTCAAACACTCTATAACAATAAGGTGTTTTCAATAAATTTAGTGTTAAAAAATATAATTTTTTTTAAAAGCTATGTTATCAAATCACGTAGACAATTTATTGTGGCAATAAAGATTATTAAGTATGATAATATTAGTAAATTGTTTTTAATTTATTGATATAATTTAATCACACATAAGTAAGACCATATAAAACATCTCAAACATTTATGTCAAAATACAGGCATAATAGTTGTATAGTCTTTAACCCTCCCACAATAAGCATCAACTTAATGTGAGCACTATGAATTTGGCCATGTGAAAGACCAATTTACTTTAAAAGGTCATTGATAATATAAATTTTATTTATTTACTTTATAAAACTCAAATATATTGTCTATAAAAGATCTTGGCATGGGCTAGATTATGTTTTACTGAAGGGCCATTGATTAATAACTTTATTTCTTTCACTAGTTGTTCATATAATTTGTAGATTTTGGTGGGTTTTCACTAATTTAATAGTCTCTATAAAAGTATGGATGCATCTTAAATATTTTATGGTATGATATTTAGATATTAATAAAACCATTTTTCCATTATTTCCACCTACATCCTCATTTTACCCATTCATAGTTACCTTAAAGGTGAAAGCATTTTATCTTTCATATCACCCCCAACTTACATTCTAATACAAATACATAAAATATGTGAGTTCCATGAGCTTTTAACCTAAGGATGCAACCCAATTTAATTAACACAAAATAATTAAATGTCACACTGGTGAATGAAACTTAAGTTGTCCATGTATAAGTTTGATTATAATGCGTTCTACTTGAGATGTTTAATTAATCTTTTAATCCTCATAACTTCAATTTGATCTCTATGAATCTTTGGAGTATATGATTCCATTATCACCAATTACAATGGTAGGTATTTAATACTTTAATTTTTTATTTGAGTCATAAATAATGCGTGATAGTGATAGGCATCTCTCCTCATATGGTCTTTTACATGGCCTCTGCCCATTGAGGTCTTGAGATTTTTTTTCTTGCGTGAAGTGTAATGATGTGTTAAAATATCATCCATTTTTTTATTACATTGGGGTCTATAAATATCCATTAGCTTTAGTCTTTATTTCCAAGTCACATTTTTTTAGGGGGGCATAAAAATACTACAAGTCTATTTTCTCAAGATAAAGGGTATTTTTATCCATTCAAGTTACTTTATGGCCATATGGATGTAATGAAACCCTCATGTGTATTTAGTACATGGAAGTATATAGTTATTAACACACACACACACACACACACACACACACACACACACACATTAGCATTATATCTTTGAGTTTGGGAATAAGTGGTCCCTAATGGTGATACATGTCACCCATCCTAGTGTCACATTCAACCACTCACAAAATAATTGAACAATTCTTTTTTTTATGGTCAATAGATGAATTGGATTATATATTGTTTAATTCATGGGAAGTTATATGGATTAGGTCACTATGATTGCATTTTCTCCTATTATGTGGAGGCCACATGAACACTATGGTAAACCATTTATATGTAATATACTATGTCATGGCCTTTTTTGGTGAAGTTTTTCTCCACATGAATACTTTGGATATGCTACACTTATTTAGAGAATGGAGATATATAGTGGCACTTATGTTTTGTTATAAATTATATATATGAATGCTAAGTGTAAAATATAATTAAACATTATTATATTGTTAAATAATCCATGACCACCATAGTAATCGGTATGTTATACCTATTATCCATTTGAGATAATATTATTGTCATTCCATAGGTATTCATATTCTCTAAATTTGATGGTGAGGTAAGATTCCACTTTTGGGAAACCTAGGTGAAGTTTCTTCTTATGACCCCATAACCCATAAATTCAGGTATACTAATTAAGCATGCACTTTGGGAAGTGGGATAAGGATACTTATTAATTTAATTATATAAATACTATAGGATGAATTATTGATATGATTGTAATATCATATTATGCAAAGGATATTTATACATACGATGTCAATTTTTGTATTAGATGTTATATGTAGACTTAATCAACATTTTTAGGTTTAGAGTATAAAATATGGTGTTACATAGTGGAGTGAAGTAATATAACATATTATGATCAAAATATTAAATTGACCCACACATAGGTAAGACCATCCAAGACATCACAACCATTAATGTCAAAATATGGGCACAATAACCTATACATTATTCAACACTCCTACAATAAGCATTAACTTAATACAAAAACTATTCATCAAAACATGGGTAATAACATTTTCTATTTAAATTCCATCAACACTTTGAATTTTATTCACTTTCATGCCACTTTTCAAATCAATAGTCTACAAGATAAAAAATCATGGGCTAGATTAATCATTGTTGAAGTGATGTTGGTCCAAAAAACTACCTACTTGACCATTTGGTTGTATCATTACGACATTTTTGGGGGTATTTTTTTTTATAATTTTATGTTCATTATGTAATGATTGCCATAGTTAAAATATTAGACAACAAGATATCTAATTATTATGAAAGCCATTATTATACAATAAAAACTTGAATCCTTAATTTTCCCATTTTAAATTATCTTGAGGTGAAAGAATGTCCTCTTTGATTTATTATAATTGTAATCTTATTACACCTTGATTCAAAACTCTCTTATATTATTGGTTAATTTCACTTAGTAGGTAATATACTCTATAATATTAGACATTGAGGTCATGTCATTTGGCATAAATCCCATTATTTGGAGTAACATAGGGGTTAGCTGAAACTTAAAATCCTTCCACCTTAAGAACCACAAGGGTTTCATGAGTCTATGACTCTATGACTTGAGGATGTTGTTTAATTTTTTTTAGAAATAAGCATTAATAAATAAACATTATCCTAATCAAATGAAGGAGTAATCTATTCTAAAAATCAATCCAATTAATGAATTTAGATTATACTACTATTTTGATAATAAATATTTAATATAAGCATATGTAAAATATAAAAATTATAAAATTTAATATTATGACAGTAAAAATACAAAGGAGAATTTATACTTAGCTTATACACTGATGCACATGAAAATCTAACTAATGCAGGTGTAAAAATAGATTGTGTGATAAATTTTAAAAATTAGCTTTTTATCAACATGGACACTTGTGTCACCTTTTGGACACTTGCATCAATTTTACTATTCATTATTCAATTCATATATTAATATGGAGTATTTCTTGTTGACTAAAACTTCCACCTAGGTCTTTATATATTTTCTATCACCTTTCAGATTATGTGTTTAGATCATGTGCATGGGTTTTTAATATTATAATATAACTAAAAACCCTATATGCTTCTCTTAGATATTTTTACCTTCCAAAAAGTGGGTTAGTGAGATCACAAAGTTTATATGAACTCAAGGACCCATCCATCAATGAACTTTTCTTACATAGCCAATACTCTAAAGAGGGATTTAGACATATGTAGTTCTCCCTTATGTGTTGGCTTATGTGTGAACAATGGTATTACACTTCACGCAAGAAAAAAATTCTCAAGACCTTAATGGGGAGAGGCCATGTAAAAGACCATATGAGGAGAGATGCCTATCACTATCACACATACCTATAATATGATTGATCCTATGACTGATATATAAATAGGGAAGAAAAAGGTAATAAAACTAAGTTATACAATTGATTGAATGAGCTTGAATAGGTGTTTTCTTGGTATTTTCTATATGAATATTGATTTGGATTTAAATTGTATTTCCACCTCTTTTTAAAATTTCCTCACTAAAGGGTTAATGAAACATAATAGGTCAACCTATACATACCAAAATATTTAAGAATTTGAGTGCTTATAAGGTAAACCCTTGCATAAGAGAATGGATAATAACATTGATGATATTATCTAAGTATGAACACAATTGTTCAATAACATAGAAGGTTTTTGGAGATATTTAACTAAAAAATAAGGATATATGTTAGAGTTTAAGTGTATTGTGGGCTATAGTTAATCTAGATAATCAAAATAATAGTGTTAGATATAATCACCCAAAAGTGGCATTTGAATCTTAAGAGTGCTACTTGAGACTACATATCCCTAGATTAACTCTTAACCTATCTTAGAGCCTATTATCACACTTATATATCATCTATGTGGGTTACATGCATTCCTAGTTAGCTCCAAAGTAGTCTCAAACCCTCATTTACCTATCGTGGTCATTCATGCCTAGTGTTTTATCAACTAGACACTAGCATCATAATAAGGAAACTAGAACCACATAGAGTTAGTATACCAAAAATAGTACTAATGTCATTTTCTTGAGCTTCCTAAATGGATATCTTTTCAAAACTAAAGATTCCTAAGGTTGGCTTAGAGATAATTTATCACTCGCACAAGTAAAAAAATAGTATTTATACATGAATTTTATCCCTCTACCCATTAGATGGAAATTAGATGTAAAATACACATTCAAACATAGAACAAGTTCAACACGATTAAGGTTATCAATCCCTATTCTACCTTACATCTACATACTGCCATCTACAAAATCCCTAACTCATATTTTCTATATTTCTAGCCTCAATCACATTCAAGGCACTCAAGGACACAATAATACTAGAATAATTTGAACTTACACCAACACTTAGGTGGGTAGAACCACATCAGGTTTGATCCATCATCAAACTATTGGTATGGAGGCAAATCTCTCCACATTGGGGTGTTGAGGATGTCTAACCTACCCTACTAACAAATGCATTTTTTAGATCATGCCCTAGTTATATGGAGGATTAGGGTTTACAAAATAAATCATTCATTAAATGCATAATAAAGGGTTTTATAACTCATTCACATAAAAACAAACCCCATAGATCTAGACACAGGTACACCTAGAAGTTTGAGATAGTCCTACATAGAAGACACTACTATAGATATTAGGACACTATCTCCACTTTTCTAATAATAGTAATACTATTCAATTATGGTGATAATGTCTAGGAGGAGTTTTGGCATAGGGATTTAATTTATGACACTTATACCAACTTTTATCTCATCTTACAACACTCATATCATCCATATTAGGTGTTTTCTAGCTAGTCTTTTTTGCACTATTTATTACTATTTTTATAAAAGTCAAATATAGTGAATTATATAGAAAATTAGTGGCTATATTTATTGAATATTATTTCTATAATTTAGTTTACTCATATCTTTTAAAAACATAGGATTTGCTCTCACTAAATTATTAAAAGATCAAAACATTTGGTGAACCTGACTTACATCAAACATTGCTCAAACCCTAATCCTAGATGCTCTTATGGTTTGTATCCTTATTTTTCCTATTTTCATTAGCTTCTTTAAGTTTATTAGATTTAATATATTCTATTATAGTATCTCTATTTCAATTTGTTTACTATATTACATTTAATAAAGTTATATCTCTTCCATTAAGAAGTGTTAGGTTAGGTGGTAATCGTATAGATCATATTCAAATTCCTATTATTCAAGATTATAACATGGATAAGTGACTTATTTTAACTCCTATTTTTTATCCTTAACACCCTAATTATGTGGATTTCAATGATAATGCATCCAAAGATGAAAAATATAATGAAAAAATATATGATACACAAATTGAAAATAGGGACACTCTCCCTCCACTTAATAATGATAACCTAATTGTAAATAAGGATGAAATCATATAGAGATTCATAGATAGAATTTAGGAATATCCCCTTGATCATGAAGAAATTATATAATCCATAATGGAAATTAAGAATAAATCAAACAATGGTCAATCTTTAACTCCCCTAGCTAATAACATTGTTACACCTATAGTGGGGCCAAATTGGCTATCAAAATTAACATTTATAACTCAATATACTTTAGTGATAACTACATCTCTTATGGCTAGTTCCTCCACTCCATATGTACAATCCCTTATCTATGAGGTTTTTACTCTACAAGCTAAGGTGTTACATATTGAGAAGGGAGCCATTAGGTCATCACATACTTTGGATTATAATGTTATCTTACATAGACCTCTAGCACACCACATAGAAAAAAATCCCTTGCAATCTAGATTTGTGTCACATATATTCACATTGGATGATGGTAAAGGTGACCTAGAGCACCATATCTGAGCTTTTAATGTAACATGTTTAATGATTGGATTCTCACAAAGTTTTTTCCATGTTGTTTAAGGGATTATGCCTTACAATGGTTTTATGACTTATATAATCAATCTATCATAGAATTCAATCTTTTGATACATATATTTTTATCAAAATTCATAAATATTACTGACAAGACCTCATATGTTCAAGCTGTATAGTTGAAATAAAAGTTAAATTAACCTATTACAAAATACATCATATGATACAAGACTATATTCGCTAAATTAAATATCCCCATGTAGATAAATAGCTTCATGAAATCTTCAAATATATTCTTCTACCATCATTACATGAAGCTATCTTGTTTAAGAAGTTTTCAACATTAACAAGTTTGTACCATACAGTAGAATAAAGAGAGGTAAAGCTTTTATCAGTGGGAAAAATAAAATATACCAATGGATTAGAATCAAATAATAAGATTTAAAATAAACGTCCATATAGAGTAGAGGCCACCAAGAATAATAGTGATCAAAATTCCATAGTTAACACAACTTTGGATCCATCTGCTCGCTTGGTTTTATCAGGTTCTCCATGCAGAGTCTTTACCAACCTTTCAAAATTTACATAATAGGTTTTACAATAACTTTTAGAATGAAATTTAATATCTCTCCCTCCCAAAAAATAGGTTGATACAACATGGCCTCTTGAAAATAGCTATAATTCCAATGTATTATGAAAGTATCACAAGGCACCAAGCCATACAACAAACAAATGCATTAGCCTAAAACATGAGATACAATATTTGATTGTGGCTGGCATTATTAATGTGTGCACACCCATAGAGTAACCAAAAGTACAAAAAATGGAAACTAATACATTAAATATATTCTTATATTCATTTACAAAGAACATAGTGAATGAGGTAGGGAACACTTTAGGTGTTTACTACACATAACAAGCACATCCACCACCAGCTTTATATCACACTATTACATATGAGGCACACCCATTGCAAAATATCAATGGTATGTACCACACTATAGTTCTAGCTAGAACACTCACCACCTTCTTAGATCAGGAGATTGTTGATGATGATATATATTTATATGTACTCTTTGTACGATTCTACATAGATCATCATCCTATCCAAAGTGTTATGATTGCCAATGGGTAAAGCATTGGCATGTGCACTATGACATTTTTACAACATTTTAGGTATTTAGAGTAAGATATATTCCCTATAAACATAGTTATCATTTTTTTAGTGGTCATGTTCAGATCTCAATAAGTTATATTATGCTTCCATTACAGCTTTACCCAACACATGTGGCCACTTGGTTGTTAGTAGTACTAGTTTAGGTGTTTTGATATGTTATTGGGTAGGCCACTGATACAATATCTATAATCCATCCCATCAATAGTGAATATATGCCTAAAATATATACATTCAAATCAGGTGGTAAAATTTGAGGTTCTTTCATATGAGAATCCTTGACCTATTCCACATCCAATTACATCATAGTTACTAGTTATAATTACAACATAATTACAAGATATAACATAGTTATTAATTATAGATACGAGCATAGTTCCTATTGATTCACCATAAAGTTCATTAGAGCAACCAATGTGACTAAGGTCTACTCTTATAATATTGACACATATGCATAATCTCCTATGGAGACCATTATTAGAGAGACCCCTACATTAGAGATATGTTATAGATTCTAGAGGGCCTTACTCTACTCAATTTTTTTTGAGATGAGTATTATTGGGTTATTGGGGTTATTAGCATAGGGAACCTATGTCACTTACAACTTGTTCTAATAGATGGGTTCCTAAGACCCTTATAGTTCACAACAAACCATAGTCAGCGCCATAGATTCCTAACACCATTGCATAGGTAGATACATATACAGATCACTCAATATAATAGATTATGGGACCATAGTTTCCCTTTCAAATGGAATGCATAATCATAGTTACCTTATTTAACATAGGACAAAATGATAATGAGTCTCCCATGAGACTCATCAGTTAGTATGGTTTCTCTTTCCTTGTATATATCTTATTTCTAAAAATCGTAAAAACATTCAAATAATTACTTAAAAAATAAAATTTATAAATTATATGCATGTATATGTTTACATTTTTTATATTTTACAAAAAATACATATGCTATCTATCTTAGTATAGTTATTTTTATCATTCAAACATGTTTCACTTGTTCTTGTCAAGTGATTTTAGATTGCTTTTAGGACTCAGGTCCACTACACTGATCTAGACTTGCTATTATCTACCCATTGGGGGCATATACGCTGATACATGGGTTTTCACTTGACACATTTTACCACTTGGGGGAATCCTATAAATAGTTTTAATTATCAATTTCTATCATTTTATACTTTTAATGCCATCTTTCACATTGTTATATCTTGATATTGATCGTGCTACTCTTACTCAAATTTTTTGTCAGCTATTACTACTTTAGACTCAACATATGTACCTCTTAGTTATTACATAGATTTATATTACATATTCATTATTACTTTTATTTATAGATTTACTAATTTATACTTGACTATATCTCTATGCTTATACTATGCAAGGGAATTTGAGTAGTAAATTGTTATTTGGCTCTATGCCACTTCTATTCACAATATTTGTACTTTGGACATGTGCCCACATCCTTATGTGTGCTTTCTTGATTGTGTATCCAAAAATTTGAACATGTCCTTCTGTGTCTCTAAGCCAAATTGTTTATTTTTTCCTATGTGGACATTTTCACATGTCATTATATGTCTTATTTTCTCTAATTTAGTGACATGTGCCCATGCCCCTTGTATTGTAGCTCATTGGCCTACTTTGTGTATCTCATGTTTTTTGTATGTATGTTTTATTATATGAATCGTGGCCATGAAAATTATAATTCCTTATTAAGCACACAATTTTTTTAATTCCATGAGGGACCTCATGTATCTACCCTTCCTACTTGGGTGTTGTGATGGACATCATGCCCAATCCACCTAGGTAGCTACCCAATTTCACATAGATTTATTATACATACATTGATTACATTTATCTTAACACCCTTGTGTAATTTTAGATATGGCATACATCTTAAATTACATACTTATGCTTAGATTCTCTTACATTCCAATGTTATGTATGCACATTAAATTGGAGTATCATGTAGTTATCATATATGCTCTAGCTAACACAAATTTTGTAGAGATTTTTATTCTGAGGGTAGATATTTCATAGGTTCAATAACTCCCCTCAAAATAAGGGGAATTCACAAGGATTTTTCATAGAGACTAGGATCTCGTATTACATTCATAGTATATTTTTTAACACACAGGGTTAGTTACAAAAAATCATATATAGGTAGACATAGTGGGAAAATATTGACCCAAAAAGTAGTATAATTTAAAAAAATTTAGACCAGAGGGAAACTATCACCTAAATGGGGACACTAGTGCCACATAGAAATGATTTCCAAGATATGGAACCACTATTTAGTAGCCTTAGTTTTAGAATAATTAAGATTGGCTAAAACAATACATTAGGTACACTATAGGTTTGCACAGATTTAGGTGATAGATTTATTAGTTATACTTAGTTTTACTCAGATTTATACTAGTTTAACTCAAATTCATACTAGTTTTCCTAAGTTGGGGGTATCATGTATGACATGTCCATTCCCATGTTTAGTTCAGATACCTAGATATAGTTTATTACAACTTATTCCATAATCCATATGCTTGAATATTATATTTGGGGGTATGTGTGTGGCACATTATTTCCATATACTCAATTACACACTAGTTGATTAGATGGAATGATAAATTCTATGACATTCTCTACACTATATACACTTGACATCATATTCTAGGTTTCACATAAGTTTCATGCCTTCTTCCATTTATAGTGGTTGGCATTTTTGAGTGGCCCATATCTATCTAATGTACATGAGTGGCCACAGATCTAACATATATGGCAATATATACTTAGATATTTAAAATACTTTGTGTAGTTTAGTTTCATATGAATCTAATACACATGGGTGGGAAATGATGGATTCATAGCCTATTTGAGTTATTGAGCCACCCACATCAGATGGTTAGACACACTATCAATGCAATAAAAGGTCTCCATAGGTCATGATCCACCAAATAGGGGTGGGAAATGATAGAATCAAAACTAGATTGAATTCTTGACTCACCCACACATGAGGATTGAGAGAGCTATCAATTTAGTCTAAGATATTCACTAATTGATTAATATATACATGAACACACACAAGTTGTTACCGGGTTATTGTATTGGTTTATGTACCCATTGAGGTGTATTGGTTCCTTTCCTATTTCCCATCTCTTTACTTAGATTTACTTAGTTTAGTCCTCTGATTTTTATACCTCTTAAGTAAGTACTAATTGATGCATGTTTCATTTATAAGACATGCATCAGAGCATGATTCACATACTTAGACCTAACTTCAGACAATCAAACTCAAATATATAGTTTTCACTTCCTAGGTGAGTCTAGTTAAGCTTCTTTTTCCTTTATCCTAATCATTTCACTTTGTTTCATTTCTATAATAAGGTGGGAATAAATGTAATCACCCAAAAGTGGTATTTGATTAATAAAAGTGTTATTTGGGACTACCTATCCATATCTTAGACCTAGACCTATCTTAGATCCTATTATCACACTTATACAGTCTTTGTCTGGGTCACATGCATTCCTAGTTAGCTCCAAAGCTATCCTAGACCTTTATTTCCCAATCTTCACCTTTCATGCCTAGCGTTCTACCAAACGGACACTAGTGCCATAATAAGGAAAATAGTGCCATGTGGCACTAGTGTCCTTAAAATGACACTAATGTCCTTTGCCGTAATGTTTCCTAAATAGATATATTTTCAAAACTAAAACCTCTTAAGTTTAATATATACATACTTTATCACTTGAACAAGAAACAAAATAGTATATATACATGAATTTTATCCCTCTAACCATTGGACACAAATTATATGTAAAATACACATAAAAATTTGAGCATGATTAAGGTTATCAATTGTTATTCTTCCCTACTTATACATACTACCATCTACAACAGCCTTAAGCTCAAAAATTTCTATATTTTTAGTCTCAAGCACATTCAAGGAACTCAAGAACACTATCATACTAGAATCACTTACACTTACCATAACACTTAGGTAGGGATAACTACATCATGCTTGATCCCTCTTTATAGTATTTTTATGTAGGCAACTCTCTTCATAGTGGGGTGTTGAGGATGTCCAGCTTACCCTACTAATGAATATACTTTTTATCTCATGACCTAGTTGTATGGAGGAATAGGGTTTGAAAAATAAATTAATCATTAAAGGTATAATATAGGTTTCCATAACTCATGTGCATAGTGACATTCCCCAAATATCTAGGCACAAGTACACCTATAAGTTCATCACAGTCTCATATAGAGGACACTAACACCAATATTAGGACACTACTACCACTTTTATAGTAATGGAACTATTATCAAATTTTAGCACTACTATTTAGGAAGGGTTATGACATAAATATCTAATTTATAACACTCAAACTAGCTTCCATCTCAACTTTTACCACTTAGATCATTTGTATCAGGTGATTTATAGTTAAGTCTTTATTCGCATTATTTATTACTATTTTTAGAAAATTCAAAGCTTGTAAATTATGTAAAAAATTAGTGGATATATTTATTGCATATTATTTCCCTAATTTATTCTATTCATCTATTTAACAAATATAGGATTTACTCTCACTAAAGTCTTAAAAGGTTAAAATGTTAGACTACAAAATAAGCATTTAGGCAAAGTGAGATGGTTAATATGATCCTATGAGTTATAAGGAAGGTAAATAATTGAATGGTATATCCTTGAGTAATATTTGACAAGTGTAAAATAATAGTTTAACATATAAATATTGATTTTACAATCTACATTTTCTTCTAGTAGTATTGCATAAGGATGAAATTACTAGTTTAAAGGAAATAAAAGTGTATTATGTTGTGTAAAACACACCTTTATTTGTTTGAGATATGTTTTAATTTTATATACGTTTATGAATTTAAATACGAGATAAATTTATAGGTGTAATTGGTGCATATGATCTGAAATTGAATAATTTAAATTTGCTTGAAATAAAAGAGATCAAGGAAGGAGTACATAAGTGTGTCAATGCAACCCTATTTTCCATTTACCTTTTTATTTGGTAATGATTCTTCCAAGATAAATCATTAGATATACATCACAAATAAAACTTAGAAATGTGAGTATGGGAATTGGAGGGTGATCATGCCCAAAATCTACTATAAGGGTGACTTGGTAAAGTCCATCGATAGCTTTGAATCTCAATCGTACAACTCTAGTGTATCATAATCTAGACAATCTAACCTAAATCAAATGATATAACCATATAAATTAAAAATAATATAAAATAGTAAAAATTTAATCAAGGGTAATTAATCTTGATCACATTAATTAAAAGCCAACTTTTGTAGCAGATAAAATCTCTAATAGTGCATCTTGGAATATTTGGTGCATGAGTACTAGTATAATGTTATAAATGCATCTAAAATATGGTGTGTTTGCATGGAAAATACACCTAAAATATATTTCAATATGAATTATCTATAAAAATGTAACCTTTGATATATAAAATGTGTGTAAAATATATCACAAATATGAAAACATTTGTGCCAAATATGTGTCAATTGAATAAAATTGTCTCAAGTATATCTATGAATCATGTAACTGAATCAAATTATCAATTCTATCAACTTTATGTTATATATAATAATGTCTCTATGACATTCCCCCACTGATATGCCCTTAAAACTCCCCCCTTAGTCCCCCCATAATTTGAGGTGAGGAGAATTTAAAAGTGATAATAACCTTATCTCAAAAGGATAATATAACTATGTTGTATCTATGTGAATCATGTAGTAAGGAAACATATAGTATTATTATATCAAATTAGATATATCAATGAAACTCATAGTATGCATACATAAGAAACCCTAAGATGCATGATGTGTATCATGTAAATGTAAATAAGATAAAAATATCAACAAAAAATCAAGTACACATACAATAGTACATAGATTCCATGCAAATAGGGGTCTAAAAAGACCTCAAATGAATTATGAAGGACATGTTCAAATCTCACGCACTCAAGGGGAGGACATATGAAAATATTCAACACACCAAAGAAACAAACTAGATTCATGGCACTATGGATAGAAATTAAGAAACATGTTCAAATGTTTTTTTTAGAAAGACAAAATAAGCAAACAAGAAGTCCACTCAAGTAATCCATGTGAAGAGATGAATTAAATGAAATAGAAGCAACTATGATGAGACCCAAATTATATTAGTTCCAATGTTCTTTACTAGGCTTGTAGCATATTTTGCTCAATAATTGAATACAATAATCCTACTTATTATTTGAATGGGTTATATTATTCTCATTAATATTATACAATACCAAGTATTGATCTTTACTTTTGTTTTAAATCTGATTTCTTTTAGGAAAACACAAATAGTGTTTTAGCCCTTAGGTTTTAAGTTTCCTAAATAGAGTTATACACTGATATTTGGTTATATATTCTCATAAATTATTAAAAATTATCTAAAATAACCTTCATAACCTCATAAACATGTATTTTATCATTCTACAAAATTTCATACACATTGGCACATTTGTTTTGGAGTTATGCTCTTTTTAGTATTAGAAAATAAGGGTTTTAATTATAACTTACAAGTCTACAATCTTCTAAATTCCAATATATCCATTTGTATGGACTATAACACCTTTAAACCAATTTAAACATGTAATAAATACTTTATAAAAATATTAAAGTCATTAGATTCATTCTTTTTAAAGATATGCATTTTTTGTCTTCCTAAACCCTTCTAAAACCCTCACTTATAGACTTGATGGCTGTGTTTTGTTCATATATCCATATACATACCTAAAAAATAATTAAAATAATTTTTATAAATTCATAAAAATTCACATGAACTATCCTCAAAATTTAATGTCATTTGAATGATTCATTTTCAAGTTATGAGGGTTTTGGTACCCTTAAAACCTAGATTAGCATAGTAGTCCGAGAGTAATATTTTAAGGATAATTTAAAATATAATGAATTTACAGGATTATTTTTAGATGGATCAAGAATCTTAATCCTTACTAATATTCTTAAAATTATTATAAAATCTTTATCAATATTTAAACTGAAATAAACATGCCTTTTCTTGGTTGTGCAAGACTAGTTCATTCATTATATACAATCAGTATCTCATGTTCATAACCTTGTAACATAAATATACAAAATAAAACTTGAAATAAATAATATAATTAATTCATACACATCATTACATTACAATTGAATATAAGTTTTCATAAACATGGTTTTTCATTACTTATTCTACCAAGACCGACATACATCTTCAAAATGCTACATACCTTCTCTCTTTTCTCCTCCTTGAGTTCCTTTATTCGTTCGCTCTTATATATTAGAATGTTTGAATTTTTTATTGGCATCTTAAAAGTTATACACTTTTATCCTATATTTATCTCCATGTAAAAAAATCATTTTTAAAGCTATTTAGTTCCTTTTCTTACGTAAAACTGTCCACCTTCTTCCCCAACGTACCACTATCTAGCTTATCCTTTTATGAATTAACTCTACTTTATTTTATACATGGTTCATGATTAATTAATAGTTTAAACAATAATAAAACATCTTATGTTACTAATTTACCCATTAAAAACAGAATCACCCTATTACAACACCTTCAAAGATAAGGAAACACCTTCAAGAGGTGACTACAAATTTAAATTTTTGAATGAACAATTTTTGGTGAGAAAACATAGAAACAAGCACAAATGACAAATTGTTATAATTATAATTATTTAAAAACTTATTAAAGGAACTAAAATGAGCTTTAACACCTAATTATGACCATTACTAGACAAGATGAAACATGAATAAGCTTCTTATTGACCACATATGAATGAAAAACTATATTCGATAATATTTGACAAAATTTAATTTATATATAGATGTACCTATATCAGACTCCCTAACTTAATATTTTTCATGAGATACTACTCATAATTCTTATATTTTACTCTAGTTGATCTAAATTGGCTTTTCTTTATGTCCTCTTCAACTATCATCTCATAAATGTGGACATGCTCAATTGATCCACATTTAATCTTCCACTTTTTTCCTTATATTTTAATATTCATACACATGAAAAAAATTCATTAAATAAATCAAATATTTATTTTTGCCTTTAAGTCATATTTAATACTTCTTCATGTTTTGGATACTATTCATGCTCGTCAACATTGCAACATCACGGTCTTGTTGATAATCTATGTTATAACAAAATTTGGCTTGTCAAAACCTCTATTATTATCATCCAATTGCTACTAATCCTACACTTTCATATATTTTATATTACATATACTTATATTCAGTCTGAATGTAACTTATCTTGCTTACTTTCTTTCCATTATTATTCTTGACTTATCTCTAGATTATTGTCCTCTTGATTAATTTTTTGGCTATCATCTTATTTTAGTTGGAACTCTTAATAACTATTTTTTCCTTTAGTTTCTCCTTTATATAAGTAAACATTTTTTTAAAAAACCTATATTTATTCTCTCATGTACTATTTATATATATCATCTTCCTCTTTGCTATTTTGAAAGTCTATTTGAGGCTCTTCAAATAAGAACCTTCCTATATTGTTGTCCTCCAAAACAAATTATTTATTCTCACTCACCTTCTACTATACATTATTATTTCAATCTTCCAAAACTCTTTTGGGATTCTTAAATGGAATCTTTTATTATACAATCAACATATTTTGGTTCAGTAACTAGTTGTCTTTATTTTCCTTTTCAAAATTTGAGGGCTCAAATTGGGACCTCTCTTAAAAAATATTCATACCTACAATCACACAAACAAATTATTATAATAAAAAAATATTAATTCCTAATTACCTCTTCAATTTCCTCCTTGGGTTGATTTTATATCACCCTTATTATTCTTTTTCAATTTCTAAATTCTTGTTACCTCTTTCTCCTTTCTCCAATCTACTTGATTGAAAACTTGAACACCTTTATGAATATGAATTCTTGTCTTTATTAATTTTAGATTGATTATTATAAAAATTGTATTAATTATGATAAGTTTTTCTTCATCTCATCTATTTATTTTTAATTTTTATTTTCTTTTATCACCTCTCTTTTTCTTCATTTGGTTTCTCTCTCTTGCCAGTCCTTCTATTTATTTTCTACTTCTTCTTGTGCCTCACCTAAAGTCTCTACTTGGTATTTTGACACCTTTTAGTCTATTTCACCTAGGATTTCATGTCCAATTATATTTAACATTGGATTCCTTCCTCTTGATCCTTAATTTTCTCTTCTTCTTATGTTCTTAAGCCTCAATGGGCTATAAGATTGCTAAACATTTTCAACTTCCCCAGAAGTTTTTATTTCACCACTTGAATTCCTCAAGTTTCTATTTAAAAAATTTAGTCTCTTCACTCATATATTTCTTTCTTTCACACACTCTTCTCAACATATTTTTCTAAGTTTTGATACTAAAAATGATGAGACCTAAACTCTATTAGGTCTCTTATTTTTTACATAGGCTTGTAGCCTTATCTAATAAATAATTGAATACACTAATCATCCTTATTATTTGAAGGGATTATATTAATATAATAAATATTATATAATCCTAAATACTAATATTTACAATTTTTTTCAAATCTTATTTATTTTAGTAAAACACAAATAGTGTTTTAGCCCTTAGGTTTTGAGTTTGCTACATATGACTGTAAACTGAGATTTTGTTATATATTATATTAATACATTGAAAAAAAATATTAAATAAAATTTAAAATATCATAAAAATTATATTTAATCACTCTAAAAAAATTCATATCCTTTGTCCCATTCATTTTGGATTTATGCTTGTTTTAGTATCAATAAATAAGGGTTTAAACTGTAGCTTACAAGTCTACAATCTAATAAAGTGTAATATATACCTTTTTATGTAATATAAAAAATTTAAAACACTTTTAAAATCTAATAAATACTTTATCAAACATTTAAACAAAGTTTAAAGTCATTATATTCATTTATTTCAAATATATGCACTTTTCTATCTTCACAGACCTGATCATTGTGTTTTGTCCACATCTCCATATAAATACTTAAAAAATAGTTTAAACAAGTTTTAAAAATTAATAAATATTAAAATTAATCTATCCTAAAAATTTTAGGTCATTTAAATTATTTGTTTACAATTTATGAGAGATTTGGTACACTTGAAAACATAAACTATTATAACAAGCTGAGAGTAATCTTCCAAGCCTAATTTGAATTCTAATGAATTTCAAGGACTCTTTTCATATTTATAAATAATATTAATATTTCATAATATTATTAAAATTATTTTCAAATATTTATTAATCTTTAGAGTGAAATAAACATACATTTTATTTAATGTGTAAGACTAGTTCCTTGACTATATATTATCAATATCTCATGTTCATACCCCTATAACATAAAGCCAACATAGAAATGAAAAATAGATCTTGAAATCAATAATATAATTCACTCCTACACATAATTATTTTACACTTTAATCTTAGTGTTTATAAATGCATTCTTTAATTTCTTATTCTTCCAAGACTCTCATGTATCTTCAAAACCCTATAGACCTCCTCTTTTTTCTCCTCCTTGAGCTCCTTTCTCCATTCCCTCTTATGTATTCAAATGTTTAAGGTGTTATTGACATATTGAAACTTCTCAAATTTTATCCTATCTTTATCTCCATGTAAAAAATCCCATTTTAAGCTATTTTGTTTTTTTTCTGATGCAAAACTATCAACCTTATCCAACATACCACTATCTATCTTATCCTTATATGACTTAACTCTACTTGAGTTTATACATGGTTCATGATAAATTAAGACTTTAAAACAATAATAACACCTCCTAGTGTCCTAATGGACCCATTAAAAATATAATCACCATATTAAAACATCTTGAAATATAAGGAAACACCTTCAAGAGGCTACTACAAATTCAATTTTTTGAATGGATGGTTTTCAGTGGGAAAACTTAGAAACAAGCATAAATGACCAATTATTGCAAGGCTGATTATTTGAACACTCCCTAAATGACCTAAAAATATATAAAAAACCTGATTATTACCATTACAAGATAATATTAAGTATGAACAATAGTTTTATTTACCATATATGACTCAACCAAAATTAGACAAGATTTAACAAAAGTTGACTTCTATACAGATGTACCTACATCAAACTAGCACAATTTTTTCATACTAGTCCTTACATACATATGCTATCAAAATTTTACGTAGAATATAATATAAAATTACACTAATTAATATAATAATATGAGCAAAGGAATGTGTAGATTTCAATATATAATCTCAATGTGACAATGGAAATGATCATAAGACAATATAACCAATTCTAATTATGATCATATAGAAGCAAAATGCCCCCAATATAGTATGTCAAATGATAAAAGGAAATTAACAACATTTGCATGTTAAAATATCATGGATATCATGTATTCATATATCACACTCAAATACTTGCTAAACATGTTTGTATGGAATTAATATTCTATCTACTAAATTAAAGTAAACAACATTTGTAAAAAGTTAGTAAACATGTGAAATGCTAAATATTTTCATATTTTTGCTTTATTTGAATGATTTTGTATTTTATTGAATATTTGATTTGATTTGATTTGATTTATTTTTTTTAATACATTTTTAGGAATGTTTGAAAAGAGAGTGTTAACTAATGATCCCATCTAATCGATGTTCATATGGTACTCTATACTCTACATATGGTATAGTAAACTAGTCTTGTTGCCAAGTATCAAATATATGTTCCAGATATGGAACTAGAGAATTTGTAATACTATGTGTATGCCTCATAAGATTATATGGTCATGAGTTAGTAGTATAAGGTGTAGTGGTTCAAGAAACCTAGTGTTTAATGTTATGTGATTTCCTTGGTGTAATATTGGGTCTTTATACCCATTTTAAAACATGGTGTTATATTGTCAATTATTGGCTAGGCCATGGAGGTGTAAATGCAGATCATGAAGATTTGACTATAGATATATTATGCAATAGCCTCTCAAGTATTGGTCTCCTAATAAATAGTATTTCTTATTTCTTACCCTTTAGATCATGATTAACCTTAGTAGGTTGTATAATTAGATGTCATGGAATAATTTTTTTCATGTTAAAAAGGATATTCATAGTAAATACTTGAAACTATAGTTACCCTATTGGAATGAATATACTTAAGACACTCATGCACTGTGTAAGGTACCATATAAATCTTATGAATTCAAAGTCATCCCAATAATATATCAAAGACTCTTATATTTGGCATAACTAAAAATATTGTGATCACATGTACTGGACCAATTTATAGAGGTAAATCAATCTCTCTAAAAACATGGTGTCTTCCTATCATATGTATTTTTAACAAATCTCTTGTACTTTATAATGGATACATTTGATTATTTATTATATTTTAGTAGGAAATAATCATATCTATGTACACACACACACACACACACACACACACACACACACACACACACACACACACACACACACACACACACACACACACACACACACACACACACACACACACACACACACACACACACACACACACACACACAAGTGGATAATATAGGTGTAACACTTATGTAGTGACATTTATTTGAGAGGAGAGGTGAGACCTCTACTAGGACCTCTACTAAATAACATGATGCATTTTTGAATTAAATAAACTAATATTCAATTGACTAATCATCATGTTGCTTGTAATTTTGAAAATATTCTAATGTATACTTGGGTATATTATGTGTATTAAATTACAAGAACAAAATAATTTATAATTCATAGAATGTAGTTAAGGAACCATTTAGTAGACTATAGAACCAATCCCAAGCTTCATGTATGAGACTTTCATGAGATGAATTTAATAATATTAACACATATTTGGCCAAATGATCAAAATAATGTACATATTGAATGATATGTTTGAAGGTATATTCATAGACAAAAAATAAAGGTAAAATTGAAATGATAAAATCTTGTGGATAAGGATATTAAAATACACATTTGGAAAGAGGTCTATTTTTTAAAATGTTATTATTAGTAGTAGCATTATAGGATGGCATTTGGACTTTGATGAGTGAGACTTGTATTTATAGTTTTCTTATAGTACTGATCATAAACATAAGATAAGTAGTAGGAATTTTTTAGGGTTTTAAAGGGGTAATATATTATTTTAATTCACCATAAATTTGGAACATAGTAATAATGAATGTTTCATCATTGTGAGAAATTTGTTTGAGAACTGCATGATGTGAAAAGTTTGGAAGATATGGTAATTATAACTCTTTTGAGAGTTGTAGAAAATTTGGTAATGGTACCAAATTTGAAAAAATTGGTTGATCATTTCCCTTCAAGACTATAAGGTTACTCAATTTATCCCTTTGAATCATGGGAGCATGGACCTGATTAGAGGGATGGTAATTATCACCATTTAGAGAATTGATAGGAGGCCATATATAATCTTATAGGGATGATTGGACTTGTTTCAAGATACTATTTGATTTTGAAAAAAATTACATCAATGAAGGTTGTGTAGAGAGGCAAATAGTTTTCACATCATATTTAACAAAAATATCAATATCATCTATGACCATCATATAAAAAGAAAAAAGGCTAATGAAAGGAAGAAAACAAGAATTCTCTAAGAATACTTAGAGGTCGATTTCACTAAATGTTTAACCCTTTTTACAAATAATAATTAATGAAAGAGTCTCCCAATAAAAAAGGAGTCAGAGACTCTAAAAATTAGGGCAATTAACGAATTTAAATTCAACTAATTTTTTGATAAGAAATATTGAATCTAAGCATATTCTAAATATATAAATTATAACATTCCATATTATGATAATATCAATATGAAAGAGAAACTATACTTAGTTTATACATTGATGTGTGGGTAAATATAAGTAATGTAGGTGTAAAAATAGATTGTATGATGATTTTAATCTAGTTGTTACATTATTAAAATTAGTTTTATATCAACACAAACACATGAATTTCCCTTTGGACACTTAAATAGATGATATTATCCATCATTCAATTAATTTTTCCTATACAAAGTATTTACTATTGATTTCAAATTCACTTGGGTATTTATAGTTTTTATGTTGCCTTTCAAATTATGTGCTTAGATTAGGCACAATATGTTGATGTAATAATATAGATTAAAACCCTATATCCTACTCTTAGGTCTTGTTAAATTTAAAAAAATAATTTATTGGGATAACAATATGGAGATGACCTAAAGTACCACTCTATAAATGTGTTTTTATTGCATATCTAATACTCTAAAGAGGGCCTCATACATATGTAGCTCTCCCCCAAATGTTGGCTTGTGTGTGAACAATGGTGTAAAATGATATATGCAAGTTCATGTAGTGATATAACTTTTAAATTGACAAATATTACTCATAGGTTTTTATTTGAATGCTTTAGACCTCTTATATGACTACTCCTATGACTAATATAGAAATATGTAAGTAGAAATCAGTTCTACAATTGATTGAATGAAATTGAATAGGTGATTTCTTGGTATTTTATATATGAATAATGAAATATTTATACCACCACATATTAAAAGTTCCTCATGAAAGGGTTCATTAAATATAATAGGTTGATATATACATATCAAATGATTTTCAAATTTAAGTCTTTAGAAGGCACAAATACTTGCATTTGAGAATGGATAGTAGTGTCGACACTATTATCCATTTCTAAACATAACTATTTAGGTATATAAAAGGTTGAAAGATATTTGTAACTGATAATGAAGGATATATATTAGTGTTTAAGCATGTTATGGGCTACAGGTGATTGGAATAACTAGAATAATAGGGTTAAACTAAAAAATAAGCATTTAGGTCCAGTGAGATGGAATTTGTGAGTCTATCAACTATAAGGAAGGTCAATAACTAAATGGTATATCCTTGAGTAATATTTTTGAAGTGTATAAAATGAGTATAAAAAATAAATCTATATTTTAGCTATACCAAAATTAAATTAAAAAAAAAATAAATGTCACATTGGTTAATGCAAATAAGGGTTTTTAATAAATAATTTTTATTATAATCTATTCTACCCAAGATGTTTAATTAATATTTGTGACCCACACAATTTCCCCATGAATAGCATGATCTCCATGATTTACTATATTTCATATTTTTGTGACAACTAATAAAATTAAATTTTGACTTGAGATGTATATAGTGCATGATTGTGACATGTGATACTCATCCTAGGGTCATGTACATAACCTCTCTTCATTGAGGTCTTAACCAAGATTTTATTTCATGTAGTGTGCAAACACATTATAATATCAACCACATTTTATTATGTTGAGAAGCATGGATAGAGATTGGCTTTACTCTTTGTTTTCACATCAACACATATTTTAGGATCCATACAAGTACTATAAAGTTTATTTCCATATAATAAACCTGATATTTTGACCATATCTAGTGACTTTGTGGCTATATGGGTACTATATACCCCTCAAGAACATTTAGTAAATGGAATAATAAATTGGATAAGCATAATATATTAATTCACATAAATATATATAGTGATATCTAAGGTGAAAAAATGTTCTCTTTAAGTTAATGCCATTTTGAGCTTCTAGCCCCTTGATTTGTAGCTCTCTTTTTTGATTACTCAAGTTCACATGGTAAGTGTATTTCTTGTAATCTATGATCTTGGTATCATTTCATGTGGAACTAAACTTTATAATTGAATTAATGCATATATCACCCAAAAGTTACACTTTGAGACCACTTTATGAAGTACTTGGTGTATATGAGTTCATAATTACATAACCCAATGACATAACCCTAGTTAGTTAACATAGATTAAATTAATGTCACATTGGTCAATGGAAGTAAATATTTTCCCAAATTAATTTTAATTGTAATTTGTTCTAACCAAGATGTATAATTAATATTTGTGACCCCTTGTGACTTCCCACTAAGTATTTGATCTTCATTACTCTATGGAGTTCATGATTTCTTGACCACTAACCACATTGACATGGATTTAACAGTTTAACTATTGACTTGACTAACAAAAATGTGATGGTGACAAGTGTCACTCATCCTAGGGTCACGTATATGGTCTCTTCTCACTAAATTATTTAGTAAGTTTTTATTTCAAGTGGTGCACATATGTATTTTTATATCAATTGTGTTTTGTTATATTGAGGTATGTTGATAACCATTGTAATTACTCTTTATTTTCATGTGAGATTTTTTTTTGAGGGTGGGGATGGGGTATTGTGACCCTATCTAGTGATTTTGTGTCCACATGGGTACTATGTACCACCCACATGTATTAAATACAAATAAATATATATTGTCTAATCAAATTATATTATAACACATCAATAGATTTTAATGTTTTAGCCTTTTAACTAGGGAAAAAAAGTGTGTGCTTGTGACTTGTGTCACCCATATGTACATCATGCACTAGGAATCTCATAAAATACTTAATCAATTATTTTTTATGGTCTACAAATGTGATGAAATATAATTTTGGTCTAATGTGTGGGTATATGTATGGCTTAGGTCATTATTATTGCATTATATAGTAATGTGTGTAAGATGTGAACACTATGTCAAACCATTTGTATGTAATATAGTGTATCATGGCATTATTCAGTGAAATTATGGTCCATGAGAATACTATGGACATGCTACATGTATTTAGACCATGCAGGTCTATAGTGGCCCATATGTTTTGTTATAAGCTACACATATGGACATTAATTGAAAAATATTAAAAATTATGATTGTATTATCACATAATTTACTACCCACCATAATAATGGGGATATATTACTTAGTACCCATTCGATACAATTTTATCATCATTCGATAGGTATTATAATTATCTAAATATAATGGTGTGTTAAAACTTTATTTTTGGGAGACCTAGGTGAAGTTTCCTCTTATGGGCTCATAGCCTAAAAATTCAAGCATTATAAATGAGAATTCACTTGGTGAAGTGGTTTAATACTACTTAGTAATTTATCCATCATAATTTGATGGGATTAATTATTTTTGTAATTTTACTATCATAATATGAAAGGGATATCTTTACATATTATGGTAATTTCAATATTAATTTTTCATGAAAAATTAAATAATAATAATAATAAATTGTATATTTAGAGCAACATGGGAAGGTATTGCACATTATTATTATCGCATGGTTCAACATTTGTTTGCATTTGGGGTAAACCATGCATTTTTTGTTAAGTTGCATGAGTACAAGTTTTTTATTTTTTTGAGGTAGGGTTATCCTTTCTTATTAACTTAACACCTTTCCTCTTTCATTTGGAGCTACATGAAATGGATCATAGTAGGTATAGATGTGGGAAATATCATGAACTTGTGATTGCTGTAGTGTTACCTAGGGAATCATGTGGATAGAGAGAAGTTATGATTATTATACCTATTTAATTTGAGATAATTGTAGTTCCTTGATACCTTAGATACATAATTTATCTTAAGAAGAATAAAAGAGTAAAAGTGTATCATGAACCATCCCGTGAACAAAATTAAGAGCATAATTCTCACTAGGAGGGATAACTATATTTGGAAAATGGAAGAACACATAATGGGGGAGGTAATAAAAGTGGTGGTACATTGTTAGTAGAGGTTCCTTGAAATTCACATCAAAACATGCTAAGGTCTATGTGCGCTAAGTGAATTATAATTCAAAACACAAATGGGGTTATCATAAATCCATTTATTCATTTTATGTATTATTAGGGAATATTCATCTTGAACACAATTTATTAGAATATAAACAACATATTATTGTATATAAACCACTAAAATTTAAGAACAATAGGGAAAATAATGGGCATATAATCGTAAAGATAATTTTTTTGAAAGAACCATCAATTAATCTCTATTATTAATTCTCTCAATTTTATTTTATTTTCTAATTAAAGAAGAAGTAAGAAACTAAATGTGTGTATGGTAGAAGAACCTATTTGTTTATGCACACATGATCTAGATGATTACGAAGAACTCCTCTTTGTCTTGGGAAGAATGACCTATAGATAATAAAATACTAATACAAAGGGGTTGTTATATAGATATTAAGGTGGATTACCTAGTGTAATCTAGATCCAAGAAGTGTGAGCTTACTAGGAGGCTTTCAATACACACTTTTAAAATAGTTAAGTTGAATGAAATAAAGATGAAGTACGTGCATCGAATGATAGAAAATATTGAAATATAATACAAGAAGAAATAAATGCTTAGTAAAGAAAATAGACTAATTGTTGCAATAAGTGGGTCAATAGTAATACTAAATAGGTTTAGTTGGGTTCATAAAATAGGTGGGGATTTTGTGAATAAGCACAAATATATAAGGTGGAATTTAGTTGCGGGTAAGTACGTAGAAATAGCTTGATGTTATTTCCTAACATAGTGACCATCAGTGATTAGGGTGATCATCAGTGGTTAAGGTGACCATCATCAATTGGGTGACTGTCAGTGGTTGAAGGTGATCATAAATAGTCAGAGTGACCATCAATGGTTGTTGTGGGCTCTAAGGATGTTTATAAAAGAGTCTAGATCATGTTGTAAAATGGGTTAGTAAGTGGTTATAAATTTAGTTAGGGATGATGGGTTAAAATATATGGTGTAGGGGGGTCTAGGTTAGAAACTAAATAATCAAAAATTGAAAACCAAAAATATACTTAGCTAGTTGTTTGATAGTTGGTAGCTGATCTAGAGTGATTTTGGTAGAGTAAAAATACTTTTCCTGAATAATAATTTTGGTATAGGTTTGGGTCTCTATCATAACTACTAACTTATTGAAGGGAAGATCTATAAAGACATTCTTGATACTGGTTGATAGGTCAATTTATTGATTGTTGGATGGATGGATGCATTGATTGATCCTTTTTACACCTCTTGCTCCTCTATTTCATAAGAAAAATAGATGGAGGTGTAGGTTTTAGAAGGTGTGAAAGTAATTACAAAAATTTAATTCTTGATGTGTTAGCTCACTACATGAATTAAGTTTGAGTATTCAGGTGGTAGGGACCTAACCATTGATAGTTATGGTGACTATCGATGGTCAAGATGACCATTGATGATCAAGTGTAAAAGGTCAAGTGGGGTGAAAAGGTTAGGTTAGTGAGTTGTTTTAGCTAGTTAGCTAACTTGACTCAAGATTATAGTCAAAATTTGGGTAACAGTCTGATCTAAGGGTGTTTTGACATTTAGAACCATCATGTGTCATCTTCTAGTGTCTACATTTTCCCCTTTTTTGTTATGTAGTTTGCTTCAACAAGCTATAAAACAAAAATGGATTGCAAGTCAAAGGTTTGGTTGCCTTGAGTATGGGAGGAGGTGTTCCCCCTCAAACCATGAGTCAACAAGGTAAGGCAAAATCAAGTGAAGGTTTTATATGTAGTTATGGTGAGTCATGAGGTTGGTGATAATGGTTTTTGGGATTTTGAAGTGAAAACATGTGCATAAAATGTGACTAAGGTGTGATATTCAAGATCATGCATAGAATAAGTTTCCATAGTTGGTAAAAAAATGGTTGGTTTTAAAAGGATAGGTGATGTGGTAACCAGGCCACAACATTAGGCATAGTTGATCAGGTTATTCTTATCAATCCTCCTAGATATGGTTGATATTTTCATAGGTGTCCAAGGTAGAAATTACTCCCAGGAAAATAAAAAGGTTATATTTTGCACTAAGTGGTGTAAATTCAAATTTTCAACATGGTAATGTTGGTCAGTGTAGTTAAAAGGACCAAGCAAGGTTGTAATAAAATGTACAAAAGTTCAAGCCAAAATCACCAATGTCAAGGTGGGCATGGTTAGTTGGGTAGGTATAGAAGGTAATCTCCAAAAGGTGGGTACTATGGTGTTGGTGTAAAAATGTTGAAAATAGGAGGTCCTGACCATTGACAGTTAGGTGTCTCAAAATTAACCATTGATCATTAGGGGGAAACCCAAATAGTGTGGTAGATAAAAAGTGAAAAAGAGTTTTTATTTTCACTTTTTATTTTGACTCTCAAGTATTTATGACTTTGGTATTTTGTGAGAGAGTAATAATGAGGTAGTTTTTGATTATTTGAGTGTGATATTTATGTTGAGGTGGACTAAAGATGTAGAGTGGATAGGGGCATGGTCAGGTAGTGGGACCCATGATCCCTCCTTAATGACAGTCAAAGAATGAGGTAGGGGTTGTCCTAAACTGATAGAATATATTGATTTTGGTAGTTTTGGTTGAATTTTGTTGATTTATGGTTGGTTTGGGGAGGGGTTTTGGGTTTTGAACTAGTTTTAGGTTTTATGTTATTATTGTAAAAATTTGTGAGTTTAATTTGAAATTAGGAGGGTAGGTTGGTTGGGGGTAGGGTAGAGGACATAGTTATCTTAATTAGTTGTTGGAAAGGAGTGGTTGGGTAGGTTTTTTAAGGTTAGGTTGGGTGTTTTTACATTAATGGTCACATATAGTGACCATTGATGGTCATACCCAATCATCGGTGTTTGTATCTGACTATCAATGGTCAAAGCTCATAGGCCAAATGGCCAAATAATCATCGATAGTCATGGTGACTAGATGATTGATTAAATGGTCAAGGGTTTTTGATAAAAGGTTTAAAGTAATAACTGAAGTAGAATGTTGTAGCAAGGAATGCAGTTAAGGTAAATAGGTTAAGGGTATTAGGGTGTAAGGTAGGTTTATAAATGAAGTTTATGTCATTTATATGGGTGTAAATAAGTCTTATTAGATAGGATAAATGAGGTGAAAAAGGGTGAAGTCTATGGGAAAAGTAGATAATAGAAAACTAAGTGTGTTTACTATGTTTAATTTTGTAGGCACATCATTAGATCTAGATGTGGGATCAAGTTCATTGAATGTTTGAAAAGATCCATCATGGGATGACAGAGGATGATTAGGTGTACATAGAAGAGGTTGGCCTTGTCATGATGATGAACTTCCATCACATGCCATGAGATGTGGTGATGATTGTGGCCCTCATCGAGAGAAGGGATTTGGCCATAAACACATTCCTCCTACCGACTGGTGAGATGATGATATTTATAGAGGATTTACATAGGATCACACATTTACCCATTCAGGGGGAGATGATATATCATAGTGAGAGAGATGAGAGAGACAAGCATATGGAGCTCTTATATGGTGAAGATCAAGCCTTTGCTAGGTGGTATGCTAGAGGATTTATCTATGAACCTTTGTATTAGAGGACCAGAGATGATCAAAGGTTGATGACTATGATGATGATGGTAATAACATGTTTTACATTTCTAGATTTGATTAGTAGGAGATTTTTTAATTTATTGTTGGGAAATTTGGTGAAGATGTTATTGGGTTGGATATTTTTTAGGTGGGAACCTATTTTTTTGGTTCAAATATATAGAGAGATATAGGGGTTAGGGCTCACTAGAGGTATGACATCAATGTGGGGTTCATATTACACCATTGGGCCTATGAGCATATCTGAGTGTTAAGGCTGATGGGGTTACCATGGGAGGGATATGCCCAAATAGACTTCAAGGTGGGTTTCATGCAGTGATGGAGTGATTACACACTCATAGCACCTAGAGGATGTGTATGAGATATTGATTAGTTTAGAGGGGAATTGAAGGCCTTGGTGCTTGGAGATGTGGTTTAGAGGCTATATGTTAGCTTCCTAAGGTGAGCCTAGTATACTCAACACATTTTGTCGATGTAGAACTATAGGTGGATTTTTGGGAGGAAAGAGGGTGAGACTAAGCTCATCCATTTTGGATAGGGTTTATAGGTAGTTTAACTTGATACAAGGGATTCAAATTCCATTCCTGAGGTATAGGTTAGAGGATGTCAATTTTTTACTTTCAGAGCCACATCTAATAGAGATTATTCCTGATTGTGATGAGCTTCTTATTAGAGTAGAGATTTATGGTGTAAGTTTTATTGATGGCTATGTGGCATGGTATCAAACCCTCTATGTAGTGAAAAATTTTGGATGATGGGGGAAGGAAACCCATGGATGTGGACCTAGCTAGTGGAGGTCCATAGGTATAGGTATAGGTATAGGGAGGTGGACCTAATAGACAATCAGGAGTAGTGTTATCTACTACACATGTATAGCTCATAAATTTATAGGGGTAGGTGTCTACATTATAAGGCCTAGTTATGACATTATAGGGTCAAGTTACCATTATGATAGGTGAGACGGACCAAGCTAGGACTATAATAGCCTTAGTGACCTATGATAAGGACTCCCTGAGACAAACTAGAGGGGGATCCATAGCACCAATAGGACCACTAGATAGTATTCCCATGACACATTACTTGGCTATAGTTAAGGAGTTATGTTATGATGAAGCTATAGTTTTGACACATTATCTATAGAAGCCCCGATGTGGTGAGTATAGAGGCTATTTTGTAGGTGGTATAGGTAGTGATTCTAGGTTAGTGGCTCCTTTTGTGGGTGGATAGGTAGGCCCCTCAGGGGGGTAAGCACCATGTGATAGTGGTGCCCCAAGGGCATAGGGCATGATATGATATGTATAGGTGTATATGATTTTGATATCAACTTATGAGTTGATGTAGTGAGATGTATATGTTTTGAGAGAGAGAGAGAGAGAGAGAGAGAAGAGAGAGAGAGAGAGAGAGAGAGAGAGAGAGAGAGAGAGAGAGAGAGAGAGAGAGAGAGAGAGAGAGAGAGAGAGAGAGAGAGAGAGAGAGAGAGAGATGAAAATTATTATTTTATTATTTTATTTTTATGAGACATGATGTATATGATGTGATGGTGATATATAGATGTGTTTTTATGGTTCATGGTTCATGGTTTTGATGTTTATTTCTTATGATTATGCTAATGAGATTTAGACTCACTAGCTTAGGCATGTGATGATTATGGATTATGTTTATGATGAGTAATGGTTATACATGATTATTATGATGTGATGATTTTTTATGCATGGTTATGGTGTTTATGAATATGGTTCCATATATGGTTATGATGTTCTGATTATGGTGCCATATATGGTTATGATGTTTTGATTGTGGATGTTTATGGTTTTGTTATGATTTATAGTTATTTTATGGATGATAGCACATGAAGTAAGTTAGATAACAAAAATAGATACAAGAAAAGAGAGAAAAATAATGAGACCTAAGTCTAAGTGAATACATGAACCAATTATGAGAGGATAATGAAAGAGGAATGTTGTTTCTTCATTGGCACAAGATAAAACAAAACCCAAAGTTTGATTTTCTTCAAGAGCATAAGCCCTTCAAATTCTTCACATTAGCATGTGTTGGGAGATAAAAAGGTGTCTTGATCACATCATGTCAAGTAATCTCTAAAGCCCTTGATTTGTAGATGGTACAAAGGGGAGATAAGTGATAGGTGGTATGAAGGGTAGTGTAACCTCTTGAGGGTTGGTTTACCCTTTCTATAGGTGACCTAAGAACCATAATAGACAATTATATGTTTTAATGCAAGGTGTAGATTAATCAATGCAAGAAGTATATTGATTTTATATATGAAAGTTGATTGCAACTTTCTTTGTATAACTTGTTCTTGATTTTGATATAGTGTATTTTACTTCTTTGTTTTGATAAGTGTGTGAATTTGATCGATGCAAGAAGCCTCAAATGATTACTTTGAAAAATTTGACTTAGCCATCCTTCAAGGGAGTGGTTTATGTTTGGGTTTGTTTATTTTGATAGTTATCCTTTAAGGGAGTAGTCTATCTTTTAAGCAATTTAGATTTTGGGCATCTATCCTTTAAGGGAGTAATATGCATGCTGGAGATATTTGACCCAAGTGATATTTTAGTATCACAAATTATTTTGAAGATAGGTTAGACATGGACAATTCTATATAGGATTTGAGGTTTACCTTATTGAAGGAAAAGCCTAGAGCACATGAAGGTCAATGATAGTTGAAAGGGGTGATTTGAGAAACAATGACCATGTGATTCCATCTGATTAGGGATGAAAAGTATCCATGAGAACCATACCATGGGTAGATGCATGGTACCCATATTCAGTATTAGGATATGACTTTGATGTTTAATCACATGGTTCTATGTTGTAATCAATTGTCCTCAAAGGGATGGGATGAAGGTATGAGGAAGGTGAAAATTTCATGAATCAAGGGATGAGCCTAAGTTAGATAAAAGGTGATTTTGATCCTTGTTTAATAAAAGAAAGGACATAGATGTGAAGCATTGAGAGGCTCAAGTTCTAGTGTGCCTTTAAGAAATAAAAACTGGTAAGCTCTTGATCCATAATTATGGGTTATGATATAATGCCCAAGCCAATTGAAATAAAACTTGCCTCACTTTTTTTTCTCCATATTGGTCACATATTAATTTTCCTTTAGGGTGAGGTATTTGATGTTGAATTCTCACTCTTTTAGGTGTTTTTTATAGGCATGCTTGAATTTCTCTTTATAAACATGAATATGGTTAAACACAACTAGGTGGAATTCTTCAAGTAGCTCAAGCCATACTAAACACTCTTGATGATAGTCATTCTAAAAAGTGATGTCTTAAAAGGATATGCAAAGAGAGGGAATCTAGACATCAAAAGGAAAAACCACCTCTGCTATGAAGACCAAGGAGAAAGGGTTAGCACTTGTATAAGTTTGAATGCTAGTGTGATAGGCCCACAAAGAAAAAGGGATTTGTAAATGCCAATCCTAAATGAATTATTAAACATTTTGGTTAACATCTTATTAAGGGTTTTATTAGAGCCCTCCCTCTATCCATTAACTTATGGATGATAAGGTGAGTGAAAGATTAACTTCATACCACATTCACCACAAAGACTTTGGACTTTTTTATTTATAAAATATTTTCCATTATTAGTGATGATCTTATGGTGAACACCAAAATTATAGATGATATGATGATTGATGAAATCAACAATATTTTGTACTTTGTTCAAGATGAGAGGAATAGCCTCCATCCACTTGGTGAAATACTCAGTGGTGGTGATGATGGAGTGGTGTCATTATGAAGAATGAGGATTGATTTCCCCAATGAGATATAGTCCCCATTATGATAATGTCCAAAATTCCTTGGATAATTGAAGGCCATAGGTTGATGCATGATGTAAATTGGTATGGTGTTGGAATTTAACACACTTATTTACATAATCAAAATAGTCTTGGTTGAGGGTGGGCCAATAGTTGCCAAAGTGAAGGATACATTTAGTGACATCTAGACCACTAAAGTGTCCCCCACAGATCCTATCATGCATTTATTTGATAGCATGGAAAGCTTCATGACTGCATAGGAAATGGAGATGGAGGCCATTGAAACCATGTTTGTAAAGGATTCCCCTTAGTATGGTATAATGATAGGTACTCTGAATAAAGGCTCTTTGGGTATTCCTATAGAGGTTAGGACGAATGATGTCAAGGTTGAGGTATTCAAAGGTTTTCTCCTACCAAATGTTTTATGGAGATTACTCCACACTAAAAATAGTAGGAAGGTTAGATTGGATATAATAGGGTATGATAAAACAATGAATGGTGATAAAGAGTTCAGAACTAGAAGGTTGAGATGGGATCTAGGAAACAAGGGAAGCCACAATATCTATAAACTTGTTGGTGGATCTTGGAATAAATTAGATAATGTAATGGTCAAGTGATGATAGGAGTACACATACTATCTATTCAGACTATTTCAAGACATCATTATTACATTGGTAGGATACATTGACCTAGTTGACCACAAGTTGGGAATTACCAAAGACACTGATTGTCTTAACTCCGAAGGCTAGAGTGGTTTTAAGACCTTTTACTAGGGATTCATACTCAACCATGTTGTTGTTACACTCAATATTAATTTTTAAAGAAAGAGGAAGAGGTTCACCATTGAGGGGAATGAGAATAACTCTATCACCTCCACCACATTGGCATTTTGAGCCATTGAAGAACATAGTCATTTGGTAGGTGACATCCTCTTGAGAAAGAGTCACGATGAACTCCTTAGGAAATGTAAAAAGAAGTGGTTGGTTATCTATAAAAGGAGATTCAAGCAATTGATCAGTGATAACTTTCCATTTGATCAATTTATACTAGAGGAAATCAAGATCAAACTCAGCTAGGAGCATGAGACACTTATCCATACACTAGTTTTGGTATGGTTTATAGTGTATGTATTTGAGTGGGTTGGTATGGGTGATGACAAAGGTTTTGTAATTGAGTAGGTAATGATAAATTTTTGAAGCCATAAATACTAAAGTGAGGTAAATATTTTTGGTATGGGCGTATCGAGTCTCATACTCTATAAGTGTTCAACTTATATAGTAGATAACTTGCTCTTTGTTTTTCTCATCATGCTGAGCAAGAATTGCCCCTAAGGAATGGTTAGTGGAAGATATATAAAGATAGAAGGGTTGGTCCTCTTTAGGAGGGATACAAATATTTGGATAAATAAAGTACTCTTTGAGTGAATCAAAGGATTGTTGATAATCCTTATTCCACTTAAAAGATGTATCTTTCTTGAGAAGATGATGAAAGGGTTGACATCTTTTTGATAACTGATAGATGAAGTGACAAATGGATCGGAGATTCCCCTACACACAATGGAGTTGTTTAATGTGGGTTAGAGGTGGAATATCAAGGATTATTCTAACTTTGGTAGGGTCTAATTTGATTCCTCAAAGAGAGATGACATATCCAAGGAGCTTTCTAGATAGGACTCCAAAAACACATTTCTTGGGGTTGTGTCAGACATGGAAATGGATTAGGTACTCAAAGATAATTTTGAGAACATCTAGATGATCCTTATAATATTTAGATTTGTAAAAGAGATTATCTACATAGTCCTATATGATTTTTTGGATGAGATCATGTAATATGTAGGTCATCGCACATTGGTAGGTTGCTCCAATGTTCCTTAGACCAAATGGCATGACACTATATAAGAAGGTTCCCCATGAGGTGATTAAAGAAGTATTATGTTGATTTTTAAGGGAAATCAATATCTAATTATATCAAAAGAAACTATCCATGAAATATAACATCTCATGGCTAGTTATAAGATCAATAAGTTGGTTAAAGCTAGGCAAAGGGAAGTCATCCTTTGGACAAGCAAGGTTGAGATCATGAAAGTCAACATAGAGGAAAAGTCCCCCTATGGGTTTGGTGATGGGAAAGATATTGGAAACCCATTAGGTATATTCAATGGTTTGGATGAAATTGATAGATAGGAGGATTTGAAGCTCTTCTTTGACTAGAAGGGTGATATGAGGGTACATCATACAAAGCTTTTTCCTAATAGGCTTAGTGTCAGGGTGGATGATGATGTTGTGGAGAGATATGGAAGGATCTATTATGGGCATATCTTGATAGGACCAATAAAATTCAATGATTTGATCATAAAGGAAAGAAAGGTAATCTTTTTGCTCTGAGGAATCTAAGGATTGACCAATCTTTACAATGCAAGGGTTATCTTGAGTACCCAAGTTGACATCAATAGTGAATTCATTAAACATGGTTTGGTTTTCATGAGGAAGTAATTTATGGATAGAATAATATTATACACCAAGATCGATGAGAATGTAATCATAATCTTAATTTTGGATGATGTGGATAGTAAGAGAATCATTTTCTTCCATTTTAGGATGAATCAAAGGAAAGGTTTTAGTTTGACCGCCCTTTTGATAGGTTAGGGGGCCAAAAATAATGATATTGACTAAAAAAAGTTGGGAATGTTTCAAAATCCTTAGACTTTGAAAGATATGGGCTTGGTGAGGATGGAATGTCTTCCTATATGGTGGTGATATGTTTGGGTGAATCAATGGGCTCTTTTGGAAGAATAAACCTAAGGAAGAATATCTCATGAGTTTTCTAGGTTTAGATCAAAGGTAACTCATGGGGTCCATGCTCATAACGGTTGAGGCCAAATGCCTTCTAGGCACACCTATGAAGGTAAAATTTGGCAAATTTTTGTTTGTCTAAATAGGAGAAATCAAAGGTAAATGGTTGAGTGGAAGAGGTGGTGGAGGAAGTAATAAGGGGATGATCAAGTACCCCATAGATGAAGTTGGTTTGGCAGTTGGGAATCCCAAAAAGAATGATGATTATAATAATGGGATTATAACTAGGAATATGGTAAAAATTCCCATACTTTTGAGGAGTAGGGAAGGCATGTAAGGCCAAAAGGTGATACTCTCCTAGTGAGAGATGCTAAAACATTGGTTCTAAGGGGTCCTCGATGGGGATTTAAGAAGGGATGGATAAGCTATTTGAAGCTTCATCGATGGTAGAGGTGGAGTTATTGTTGGTTGGTGGTGAGGTTGATAAATAAGGAATAAGAACATTATTGGGTTGATATGTCATGTTTCAAGATGCAAAAGTACTTCAATTAGCTTGTATGGTAATGACCTGACCCTCATGTTTGAACTTGACACATCAATGCAAGGTAGATGAGACACAACTCATGACATGGATACAAGGGTATAAAATTAATATTTTATATTAGAACTCACCTTATATGATGTATGAGAGCTCTAAAATCACGAGAAGTCCCAAACAGATGTGGAAGATGACTATCCCCAAGGTTGTGGCCATATTATCATTAAAGGAACAGAGGACCACTATGGTTTTTGACATGATATTAATTGGTAGATATGGTTGGTCATAATCATGAGAGGATATACTATTAATACTAGCTTCCCCATAAATCATCACACTTTTGATGCAGGTTTGGTTGATGTATGTAGTGATGAAGAGAATTAGATCAGGATCTTCAGGATGATTATAATGCTATGCCCCTAACCTATCACATGTATGAGGATAGTATTAGCCGACTTGTGGCTTACTTATCCCTCTTTGACATTATATTACTTAGCTGACTTGTGGCTTTCTTTAGATTAGTAGTTCGGCCTATGGAGTAACCATGGCCTAGTTAGACTATATATAGGAGGTAGTGGGTAATCATTTATCATCATATTGTGAATTTTGCTCTTATTGAAGCTTGTGGAGGTTACCCCCTCGAAGTGGCTTATCTGTTATCATATATTTGGATATATTTCCATCATATTTGGATATAATTATGCTGTTATACTTAATTATTCAAGTAATTTCATTACAAGTGGTATCAGAGCTGCGATTTGGGCAATCTTGTGGGCGAAACACTAAATTTTTAAAATTTGAGATATATAAAAAATGGTTGCGAATTTATATGAATTTTTTTACTTTAAGGTTATAAATAATCACATTAATCTTCCATTAAAATTTCAGCTCATTTAGATTTGGTTTTCAAAATTTATCGCTATTTTATGTTTTTTCATAAAATTGCTCTATCATGAGCAATTAAAACAATTTTTCTGAGTTGTTTACATTTTTGGAAATATTAGAAAAATTTGGCTATGGTTTTTTCTTTGTATATTTTGAATTAAGGCCGAAATAATTCCAAAATCACTTGGTCAAAGTTGGGTCAAAAGTGTCAATAAGGGTCGACATCGTAAAACCCTTTTATGGCAGGTCCACAAACTCGAGGCCGATGAAAGGGTGCTGAAACTCCAAGAAAAACTCCTAACAAGGATGAGATGGAGTCAAAAGGGGGGTGTAATAGACCCTTTGTACTAGGGTTTTCTAACATAGATCACAAAGTGAGCCAGCTTGACTATAGTGTGCAAGGCATTCAGAGTGAGGTGCAAGACATACAATCTAATATGCAATCCATACAAGATAGTTTGGGATATATCATGATGGCTTTGAACATTAATCAATAAAATCATCAAGCTAACTCTATTTCACAAACCCACCAGGGTGGTTCTCCTAACTAGTCTACTTCAAATCCAACTCCATGGCCACAGAAGAACCTATTACCAAAAGTGGATATGCACAAATTTGATGGAAAAGATCCACTCAATTAGCTCAACCAAATGGACTATTTTTTTGACCTACATCAGATTCCAAGTGGACAAAAGGTTACCATGGCATCCTTGTATCTTGAACCTGATCAATTCATTTGGTATCAATGGTTGTGTGCTCAAAAGAAAAAGATGAGTCTCAATGTCACCTGGTCAATTTTTATAGAGTAGCTACAATTACACTATGGCAATAGTGTGACAGATAATTACTTTAGCCAACTAGAAAAATTGTGACAAACAAGCTCTGTTAAGGATTATATTCATCATTTTTAGAACCTATCCTTATGTGTGGAGACAATTTCTGATGCAAACTTGAATGACCTATTTTTGGGTGGACTCAAGGACCACATTCAACATGAGGTATGCATGTTTAATCTACTTAATATTTCTGAGTCTATTATCCTAGCACATAGAGCTGAGGAAAAATTCATAGCCAACAAGAAGCAACCATTCACTCACTTCAAAGATCATAGCATATCATCCTCAACATTTCCTCCACTTACTATATTGACCCCTAAGCAAATTGAAGAAAAGTGTGCAAAAGGATTATGTTTTGGTTGTGATAGCAAGTGGAGTAAAGGACATAGATGTGCTGAGAAGAAGTTATTCTACATTGAGGGACCAAACAAAGATGAAGAAGTAGATGATGCCTCCAATGATGATGAGAAAGATATAGAGGAGGTACCTAAAGATTCCCAACCTATAATCTCTTGTCATGCACTTGCAGGTATTAGCACTCCACAAACTCTTAAGGTGGTGGGTCTCCTCAAGAAATAGAAGGTGGCAGTGTTGATTGATTCAGGGAGCACACATAACTTTATAAACCATAAGTTGGCCACTCGATTGAACTGTTTCATCTACCCAACACCAAAATTTTAGGTCATGATTGCAGATGGTGGCATAATTAATTATTCAAGCAAATGCCATAGTATTAAGCTTACTATGGGTGGGTACAATCTTGACTCTCCTATGTTTTCTATTCCCATGGGTAACATAGACATTGTTTTGGGAGTCCAATGGCTCATAACCTTAGGTACCATTGAGATGAACTTCCAAGAACTATTCATGCACTTTCATTTTGAAGGTAAGAAAATTGAACTACATGGATTACATGCAAAATCTCCACAATTGGTTAGTTCACATCAAATGACCAAGATGCTAAAAAAGGGGGTAGAGGGAATTATTGGACGATTATGCTCCATAGAATTTCAACCCCCAAATTTATCTACACATCCTGATTTAAAAATAATTCTTAAAGACCACTCATCTATTTTTGGGGCCATGCCAAAAGGACTACCACCAAAAAGAGAACATGATCATGCCATTCAACTAATTCCAGGTAGTCAACCACCAAATATCAGACCATATAGATATCCATATACACAAAAGAGTGAAATTGAAAAGATGGTCCATGAGATGCTGGAGGTAGGGATCATCAAGCATAGCCAAAGTGCATATTCATCACCAGTGGTCATGGTGCGAAAGAAGGATGACACATGGAGGATGTGCCCAAATTATAGGGAACTCAACAAGTACACCATAAAATATAAGTTTCATATTCTAGTAATTGATGACTTGATGAGTTACATGGTGCTAATTATTTCACAAAATTGGATCTTCGCTCGGGGTACCATCACATTAGAATCAAGGATGAAGATGTTCATAAAACTACTTTTAGAACACATGAGGGCCATTATGAGTTTTTGGTAATGCCCTTTGGTCTTAAAAATGCACCATCTACTTTTTAAAGCTTGATGAACACTATTTTTAGGCTTTTTTTAAGGAAGTTTGTGCTAGTTTTCTTTGATGACATATTGATTTATAGTCAGACATGGGAAACACATGTGAAATAGGTGTTGATAGTTCTGGAGAAGCACCAACTTTATGCCAAGCCATCTAAATGTTCTTTTGGAGTATAGGAGGTAGAGTACCTTGGTCACATTGTTTCCCATGAAGGGGTCAAAGTTGATCCTCAGAAGATCAAAGTGATAATGGAATGGCCCATGCCAAAAACTCTAAAAAACCTTCAAGGTTTTCTTGGACTAATAGGTTACTATAAAAGATTTGTGAAAGGTTATGGCATCATAACAGCTCCACTAACTGCATTGCTAAAGAAGGATGCTTTCCATTGGAATGATGATGCCACCAAACCATTTGAGAAACTAAAAGTAACTATGTGCACCACTCCAATTTTGGCTACTCTAGACTTCTCACAAACATTCACTGTTGAATGTGATGCTTCTGGGTCTGGATTGGGGGCAGTACTAATGCAGGAAGGAAGACCCATTGAATTTGAAAGTCATCAATTCAAAGGTAAGAATCTACAAAAACCTATCTATGAGAAAGAAATGATGGCTATTCTTCATGCAGTTAAACAATGGAGGCCTTATCTAATGGGTAGACACTTTAAGGTGAAAACGGATCATGATAGTCTCAAATACTTTTTGGAGCAAAGATTATCATCTTAGGAACAACAAAAATGGGTAACCAAAATGTTGGGTTATGATTTTGAAATCATCTACAAGAAGGGTAAAGATAATGTAGTAGCAGATGCACTATCTAGATGGGATGCGTCCACAGAAGCACTACTTTGTGCAATGTCCATATTGCAAGCAAATTGGGTGGATGAAGCTAGGTTAGAATGGGAGCAAGACAAGGATACACAGGTTCTGATTTAGAATCTCCAGCAAGGTAATTTATCCTTTGAAAACTTTGAATGGAAATGTAATGTCCTATGGTATAAGGGTAGGTTATACTTGTGCAAAACTTTAGAGCTTAAGCATAAGATTCTTGCCGAGTTCCATGCATCTCCACTTGGGGGACACTCAGGGTTCTTTAAAACTTATCATAGAATTAAGAAAGAATTATTTTTGGAAGGACTCAAGGGAGATGTACAAAAGTTTGTGGAAAAATGCATGATATGCCAATAGAATAAAGGTGAAATAGTTAAGACCCCAGGTTTGTTACAACCATTAGCAATTCATAGTCAATGGTGGGAGGAGGTTTCCATGGATTTCATCACTGGGTTGCCTTATTCTGAAGGTTATAATGTTATTTTGGTCATTATGGATAGGCTTACAAAATATGCCCTTTTTTGTGCTCTCTCACACCCATTTTTAGCAAGTACAGTCATGGCTATTTTTATGGAAGTAGTTCTCAAATTACATGGAACCCCAAAAATAATTGTAAGTGATTGTGATCCTATTTTCACTAGTAATTTCTAGACTGAACTATTTTCTTGTTTGGGTACTCAGCTACCTCATAGCTCATCTTACCACCCCCAATCTGATGGACAAACTAAAGTGGTTAACAAATGTTTAGAGGGGTATCTTTGTTGTTTTGTATTAGATAAACAAGCACATTGGGTTAAATGGCTACCACTTGAATAATGGTGGTAAAACACATCTTTCCATACCTCTTCTAAAATTTCTCCATTTCTATCACTATATGGTTACCATCCACCTTTCATCACTTCTTCATTAAAGGTGCACACCAAGGTTCGAGATGTGGAAGAGCACATTCAACATCAACAAGAGGTTTTGGCTAGTTTGAGAGAGAATTTGGCCTTGGCACAAAATAAGATGAAGCAACAAGCAGATCAACACTGAAGTGAGTGAAATTTTGAGGTGGGTGACTGGGTATTTGTTCATTTGCAACCTTACAAGTAGATGTCCTTAAAGCAACAAAAAAAGGACAATAAAATTGCTCCAAAGTATTATGGCCCTTATCAGGTTCTATAAAAAATTGGAAGTGTGGTTTACAAGCTCGAGTTACCTCATTCATCTCACATACACCCAGTATTCATGTTTTTTGTTTGAAGGTCATTGGATAGAAAGTTTCTGCCTAGACAGAGCTCTTAGAAGTAGATGAAGAAGGACGAGTCATTTTGGAACTAGAGATGATCCTCCAAACATGTACTAAGAGGTTGAGAACTAGAGAGATTAAGGAATATTTGATCAAGTGGAAAAACCAAAGCACTGAAGATGCAACTTGGGAAGGTGAAGAATTTCTGCAACAACATCCACAGTTGTTCAACGTTGAGGACAATGTTGGTTTGAAGGGGAAGGGCATGCTATGACCCTAACCTATCACATGTATGAGGATAGTATTAGCCGACTTGTGGCTTACTTATCCCTCTTTGACATTATATTACTTAGCTGACTTGTGGCTTTCTTTAGATTAGTAGGTCGGCCTATGGAGTAACCATGGCCTAGTTAGACTATATATAGGAGGTAGTGGGTAATCATTTATCATCATATTGTGAATTCTGCTCTTATTGAAGCTTGTGGAGGTTGCCCCCTTGAAATGGTTTATCTATTATCATATATTTGGATATATTTCAATCATATTTGGATATAATTTTGCTGTTATACTTAATTTTTGAAGTAATTTCATTACACATAAGGTATTTTTGAATCCTTAAATGTGACAAGGGTGGAAAGGTAAAGAGCTCCAATAAAGGATACAATATGTTGAGGTTCTTTGGGTTAGAACTCTATAGATTATAGAGCCTCTATTAGTGCTTGGTAGTGATGGGAAGAGGTGTTGATCAGTTCATATAGGCTCATCTTCATCAATGTCTGGTAAAGCTATTTTAAAACCACTCATTTGAAAGATTTAGATGGGTTGGAGGGAGAGGTACCGAAGATGGATATTTTGGGATTCAGTGAAGGTGAAGGTGTTTGAGTTTAGTTAAAAGGTTGAGGGGTGGAAGGATATGTCCATAGAATAGACACTTTGGCCTTTCCTTTATCCTTTTTATGGGATTGATATCAGGTGACCATATGGATAGTGTGGATGAGGGAAGGCATTGGGATAGAAGGTTATTTTGGTTCCTCCTCACTCTTGGATGAGAGTGGGGGAGTGGGTAAGTGTTGGATAGGTTTGTTTGGTGGTTCATTTGATAATTGGATTGAAAGAGGTTCATATGATAATAGATCATCCTCATCCCATAAGTTATGGACAAGTTCTTGGATATATTTGTAGTTTTCTATGTTGTGTCTAGATATCCTGTGGTATGAGCAGATTAAACTATCATTGTACCAAGATGGTTTAGGACTTAAAGGGTTAAAGGGTTTGATAGATGGTAGGATTAAATAAGAGGTTTGTAACAAAATTTGTAAATTAGTCAAATAAGATTCAAGCAAAGGTGTTAAGGGTGATGGGATTTTGGTTTTCATGGTGGGATCCTTCTTATAAGTGGGCTTCACCACAAAAGTTATGGTTGGTAATATGGTTTTGGTAGGTGGGTTTGATTTGGGTATTTTAGTTTTGGATGGTTTTCAGGTGGAAGGTTTAAATGTGAAATATTTAGAGGTGGGTGATTCAGATGATGAAGGTTTAGATATAGGTGGGTAGGTAGAGGTAGATAATTTGTCTAAAAATAATGGGGAGTTTGACCTTTTGGAGGGGGTAGGTAAAGGTAAAATAAAAGGAGTAAGTTTAGTTTGGGTAGTTTTTAGAGTGTTCATCTTCTTGAAATAAGGATGATCTCTTAGGATAGAAGAAGGATGGGGTCCCAAGATAGAAGGTAAGAGAGAAGAAGGTGGTATAATTCTAGTTTTAGGTGGGAGTTTGGGTGGCTCCACCTTCTTGGTTGGTTTGTTTAAAGTATTCTTTGGTGGACTAGATGGGTTTAAATCCAACTTGAAATATGGGTGGATAAGGCTAGGAGTAGGAAGTACCATTAAGTTTTTGATAGGTTTGATTAAATATGTGTAAGGTGATTTGATGATTCTAGATGGAGATGGTTTGGATGGTTCCCTCATGGTTTTAGAGAGAGAGGTGTTTGATGAAGGGAGTGAGGTTATGATAGGCTTAATGTTGGATTAAAGTGAGGTTGAAGGTTCATGAATTTTTTTATAGGTGAGCCCAAGATGATGCCAAAAGGTGGCTCAATCCAAATTGGGTTCAGAAGAGAATTCTAGGCTTTGGACTAGTCTAGAGAAGGGTTTGTAAATTAGATTGGTTCCTTGGGCATCTAATTCAAATATTAGGCCCATAGGTTTGGGTAAGGGAATGGTATCCTCACCCTTGAGCTTGATGAAAAGTTATAATATTTTAGAAGATACTTCCTCTATGGAAGGAGTAGATAAGGTGGTCACTCTTTGTGGAATGCTTTCCAAAGAGCAAGTGGGTGATTCCTTGATGGGGGAGGAAGGCGTGATGGTAATTTTTTCCTCTTTTGGTACTTATATCAAAGGATAGGTGGGTGAGTCCACTATCTCATTAAGTGAAGGAAATATTATGGTTGCTTACTTTATTTGGGTATCCAAAATAGTGGAGGGTATTTCCACCATTTCAAAAAGTGGAGTGGAAAAAGAGGTAGTTGAGGTAGTGGTTTCATCAACAATAAGTTCATTTATAATTACATTGATCATATGAACCTCACTAGCATGAGATGATTCTAGTTTGTTGTCATCAAGTTTGTTAGAAGGGGCATGATTGGGAAAAGGTTGTCAAAAGATGTTAAGTGATTGATTTGGGGGTGCATTGGGATTGTCCAATGAAAGTTCTCCTTTATCAATCAAATTTTGTACAATGGTTTTGAAGGTGTTACACATACTAATGTCATGTCCAATAACATGGTGGACAACAAATAGAACATTCTCATTGTACCAACTAGGAATGGGGTGAGCTGAATCAAATTTTTGAGGAGGTTTGATAGGGGAAAGATGTATGATTTTGGTTTTTATCAACATGTCCAAAACTAAAGCATATGACTCCCCTAATAAAGTGTATTATTTTGGGGTAGCACAGTTTTAATTTTACGCTTATTGATTGGAGGAGTTAGAGGAGTTGGTTTGGTTGAAAACCAAAGGTGGAGTGGTTTTAAGGAAAATAGTGTCTATATTTGCCTTTGGTATGGGGTTAGGGTAGTTATATTTATTGGTGGTTTTGGATGGGGATGGTTCATTGGATTTGAATCTAGAGTTTTTTAAAATTATTTTCAACTTCCCCTCATCGATGGCTCTGATTTCTAGTTTGTGTGCCATGGTGAAAGCCTCATCAAAATTTCTAAAATTTTGAACATGTAGAGTGGGGGTGATGTGTTTGACACAAGATTGAGAGAAAATTTAAATTAACTTGGGTTGGAGAAAAGAGAAAGAGATTTTGTTTATAAGACCACTCCATCGAGCTATGAAATAAGCAATTGATTTATCATTAAATTACTTAATGGAGTAGAGGTCAGTGATGGAGACCTTCTTACATATATTGATCAAAAACTGGTCTAAAATGGTTTGGAAAATTTGGAAAATGAAAATATGGAGTGTTTAGTGAGATCATTGTACCAATCTAATGCGGGTCTAGATAAATACATAATAAAGGTGCAAAGGAGAAGAGCATTGTCATAGACAATCAAGTAACAAGAATGTTGAAATTCTCTTAGGTGTTCTTAGGGGTCATACTTACTTTAGAACATGGAAAATTTGGGTAGTTCCTATTCAGGGGGATAAGGTTGGATAGGGATAGATGGGTGAATATGTTCATTATATATCTAATCGTAAGATAAGATGTTGTGAGGTATAGAGATAGATGACTCTAGGTTGGTCATTTTGTCCATCAACATTTTGACCAAATCTATTTGGGGTTAGGGAGTTTTATAGTTATATGGTAAGTTTTGTTGAGGTTGGGTGGATTCAATGTATGGATAAATGGTATAATGTTGAGAAGATGCCAAATTTTGGTATGTGGTCATTGAGGGTTGGGATGATGCCACATAAGGGTTAATGGGCACAAGAGGTTGGGTAGAAGATGGAGTTATGTATCGTTATGGATTAAGAATATAGCATGGGTAGGGTGTCATAGGTATTTGTTGAGGAGTTAATATGGGTTGGTTCAGAAGTATGATCAGATTGGTAGATTGAGGAATTGATATGGATTGGGTTTGAGGTATAGATGGGTTAATTGGTTGGGGGTGAGTGGTAACTTTGGTACTGATAGGTAGAATGATAAAAGTTATGGAAAGCACCACTTTTTGAAGTGGGGTGGATATTGGTGGGTTGGTAGTGATAAGGGGAATAGTGGCAATTGGGTATAAGGTATTCCCATGGTAGATGGAGTATGGGTAACAAGATTTGAGGTTTTCCCTATGTTGGAGGAATTATTGGTTTGTGTAGGTGCTGTTTGGTTATTGGTTGGGTTGTTTGATTGAGTTTGGGTGGAGGTAGTAGATGTATTATTGGTAGAGTAATATGTTTTAGTTATCATAGGTTTGGTAGAGGTAATGGAAACCACAAGATGGGGAAGCATCCCATAAGGTGGATCACTAGGAAGAACTAAAGCAGGGGTGTGGTAACATAGGGTGTTGAGGTAATGTTGGAGGGATATAGGATTGTTATCAAGGAAAGTGGAAAAATATGCATCACTTTGGAAAAGTATGCAAGCCATGGTATATGGGAAGAAGGATGGGGAGAAACCTCAACATCTAATGTATACTCCATCAAGGAAGAAGAAGAAGAAGAAGAAGGTGGCTCTTGGATGGTTTGGTTCCTCAACTATTGTCTAGTAAAAAGCATGTGAGAAATAGAAAGAAGTAAAAGAAAGCTCACAAATCAAACATAAAGAAAATAAAATAAAAATATCTCAAAGAAATCAAAAACATGCACTGGACTGCGTTTAAAATCTTAGGGTGCCTTTTATCTCACTTTTGGATTATGCCTTAGTTAGAAAGTGTCAAGAAAAACTCGGTTTGTAGAATAGGTACTAGAAAGGAAGTCTATGGTTGGTTTTAGGTGTTTAAGGCTATCAAAATAATATATGTTAGAAATCAATACATGGCTTGGTATTGGGGTCTACCCTTCACTTCACACACTACAGTGATAAGAGTGTTGAGTGCTTAGCCAATATATACCAATTTCTAGAGTTTAGACTCAACTAGAGAGCCGAGTTTTAGATTCTCTTATTGATAATGACCTCCAAGTAAGATAGCCAAAGGTTGAAGGTGATCTAATAGGATATGAAACCATAATTGGGCTTTATGTAAATTCTTATGATGTTTTGATTGATTTAAGTGGTTTGGTATGGTGTATGAGAAAGAAGTGAATCTACGATTGAATTACTTTTGCCTTTAATTTTAACTATGTGAGCTAAACATGAACGAAATCAATGTATGAAAGGTTTATTTTATACCCAAAATAAATATTGATTTCTTTATATGAGCATAGAATAAGGAGAAAATGGCACTTAGATGTTACCAGGTCCCACCAGGCATGCCATAATATTTCTCTCAATTTTAGTTTATATTCTAGTTAAAAAAGAAGTAAGAAACTAAATGCAGGTATGGTAGAAGAACCTATTTGTTTGTATGGACATGATCCAAAATAATTGTGAAGAGATCCTCTTTATCTTGGGTATAATGACCTATAGATAAGAAAACACTAATGTAAAGGGGTTGTTAGATAGATAGCAAGGTGAATGGCCTAGCGTAAACTAGATCCAAAAAGCATGAGATTACTAGGAGGCTATCAATCCACACTCTTAAAATTGTTAAATTAAAATAAATACAGATGAAGTACTTACATCCAATGATGGAAAATACTAAAAGATAATACGAGAATAAATAAATTCTTGGTAAATAAAATAGATTAATTATAATAATAAATGGGTCAATATTAATGCTAAATAGGTCAGGTTTGGTTTAGAAAATAGGTGAGGATATTATGAATAGGTAGAAAGATAGAAGGTTAAATTTGGTTGAGGGTAAGCAGGTGTAAATAAAATGTTGTTATTTCCTACCATAGTGACCATCAGCGGTCAGGGTGACCATCGGTGGTTAAGGTGACTATCGAAGATTGGGTAACCGTCAATGGTTGAAGGTGAACATCAGTGGTTAGGGTGACCATTAGTAGTTATTGTGGGTTTTAAGGGTGTTCAAAAAAGGGTATATATTAGGTTAAAAAGGGGTTAGTAAATGGCTGGAAGTTTGGTTAGGGATGAGGGGTCAAAAGATATAGTGCAAGGAGTTTGGGTTTGAAACTAAATAATCAAAACTTGAAAACCAAAAATATACTTAGCTAGTTGTTTGATAGTTGGTAGCTAATCTAGAGTGATTTTAGCAGAGTAATGGTACTTTACCTAAAGAATAATTTTGTAAAAGGTTTAGGTCTCTATTGTAGTTGGTAACTTGTTGAAGGGAAGATCTGCAAAGGAGTTCTTGATGTTGGTTGATAGCTTGATTGCCTGATTACTGGATGGATGGAATGATTGATCCTTTTATCACCTCCTGCTCCTCTCTTTTATAGGAAAAAGAGATGGAGGTGTAGGTTATATAAGGGGTGAAAATCATTATAAAAATTTATTTCTTGATGTGTTATCCTACTGCATAAATTAAACTATGATGTGTTTGTGTTCACACATGAACCAATTTTGAGTGTTCAAGTGGTAAGGACCTGACCGTCGGTGGTCAAGGTGACTGTCAGTGGTCAAGGTGACTATCAATAGTTGAGTATTCAAGGTCAAGTGGGGTGAAAAAGGGTAGGTTAGTGAGTTGGTTTAGCTAGTTATTTAACTTGACTCAGGGTCATGGCTAGAGGCTAGGTGATGGTCTGATCTAGGGGTGTTTTGACATCTAAAACCATTGTGTGTGGTTTTATAGTGTTTATAATTATCTCACAAGTCAAAACTCTTTTCCTTTAAAACTTTTCCCTATTTATAGATCTTACAAAATATCTATTGCTTTACATTCCTTATCATTTCATTTCATTTAAAGAATTATTTTCCTATTATACAAAATGTTTATTTACAACACATGTCAAATATATCCAAAATCATATAAAATATATAAAATTCTACATATCACAGACTTGTGATTCATATATACTCTACAATTTTTCACACCTATATCTACTACCATCACTCTACAATACTTACAACACTTGTCTTATCTTGAGACAAAATTACATGAAGTGTGCCAAATTTTTAATTAGTTGAGATTATGTGATGTACTGAGGGGTTGGTCCAAAATAGTTTCCTGTAGTATTCACTCAAGGTTTCATTTACTAGATTTTACCTCTTCTGAATTACTTATCCACCCTTTCAAGTTTTAATATATTGGGATATCCATAAGGATTATATTTATAGGTTTTCAACCATCCTAGTTCTATGCCTAATGCTTGTGGTCTTCCTTACTTTAAAAATATTCTAAATTTACAAAATTAAACCTTACAATACCTAGAGAGAATATGGAGTCATGGAGTGTGTATCTTGAGTTGAAATAGGTTTAAAATATGGAATTGTGATTGGGTTTGTGTTAGCATATGTTGTAACCATAGAATATGGTGCTACATAGATTGTGTCTAAAGAAGATGCAATTATAAAGTTAGGTGATGGAAGTGGTTGTTATATTTGAATCACTTGTTTTAGTGTTTTGTCACTTTCCTAGTTTGGAGTTATTAGGTGATCTTGTTCAATGGAATGAATCAGATCACATTAATAATATTATATTTTTAGTACAAGAACTTTTTCCATGAGGTATTTTCCCTTTTTATAAAATTTATTAAACTTTTATATATTTGTCTATTTTTAGATAATTTTAAACCCACATTATATAATATCTAGCTCTAATCCACCTAGATATCTTTGACTTCATTGTAGACTCATTTTTTTAGATTTAGGATGCTAATGATTGATTCTTTAAATAGTCTCATATCCGTTTTAAAAATTTATTCCACTTGGTATATTATTGGTAACCTATTAATTTGTCCCCTCGTAGTTTTAGGTTGTTTTTACCTTGGCTTAATTCATGTGCCTTTAATTTCATTTGATGCACTATTCTAAAGTTCCATCTCAATGGTCTTTTGTGATATGCACTGATGGATCATAACAAATCCATAAATTTACTTGGGAAGTGTCATATGGATCACATCAAGTGACACATTTTGACTTAATAGACCCAAATAAAATGATTTTACATTATATATGGTCATAGTTTTCTAGTAAAAATGGTGTGCATCATAGTGGTGTGTTTTGGACATCCCATAATCCTTGACTAGTTAGCTATGGTTTTTCCTAAGATGTCATATCTTGTATACCTCCCTATGTTGACCTTGAGATTGATATGTGATAGAATACTATGGGACATTAGGAATTAATTTCTCCTTAACCTCCTCTATTGGCTTCTTAGTTTGTTTTATTTTCTTGGCATTTTATATATCGGCAATGAATTTAGCCTTCTTCCCCAAGTCTTTATTTTCCTTGATATCTACCTCTACCTGCATCTGTTCGTTTTTCACTACTTTTTATTCTTTATTCACAACATCCTTCAAAATATTATTTACATCCATTTTATTGTTTAAATATTCCTACTTGCACATGGATTAAATCTATTTCTCTTTAGATTCATTGGTTGTTGTTTAAACCTATACCATCTTATTTTATGCAATATCTTCTTCTTATTTTATCTTCTTTTCTAATGCTTCTTTTTTATTTAACTCATTATCTTATTTCATCTTTTTCACTTATTCTTATTATTTGGCCTTGTCTAGATTAACCTTTTCCTCTTAATATTTTGCCTTGTCATATGATTTTCTTAACTTTGTAGTTTGATGTGATTTATACTCTATTGTGTCTCCTTAGGGATACTATTAACTTTTCACTATGGGTTTTTGTGGAGAGTTTTTTTGTTGCACAGTTCCTACCTTAGGCTAATCTACATGAGTGGGGGTATAGGGGGAGAATTAAGGGCAAGTGGTTGAATTATATGTTGAATGTTTTAGAGAGGGAGATGAATAAAGGGAAGACATAAATACTTGGTTTTTACTTATTGATGCCTTATCCCAAGTATGTCAGATGAGGTTTTTATTCTACCACTTAGATTGGTCTGTCTCTATGGCTAGTTGTTATAATGTGCCATGTTATTCTTTAGACTCCTCCTTTGTGACACCTTTCATTGTGTAAAAAGTTTCCATTTGTTTTGTGACTATGTGGGATGTTCTGGTGGCATGGTGTGTGCATGGTTTTAACATCAGTGGTTATTAAAAACTTCCTTATTGTGTGGTTGACTAATCCATCCATATTTTCTACATTGAAACATATGGTTGTGGTATTATTGATGAGAATGTGTCTGGTAAACTTTCCTAAAATATAGTTATTATTATTCATTCTATTAATTAATCCTCTCTGACCATGTCTACAATGATGTAATTAGAAGTTGATGGTATCTATACTTAAAATATTAGTAGGACTTTTTTGTGCCATTGATAGATGCACACTACCTTCCTGAAGAAGAATTCCTTCACCTCCTCCTCATATAATTCTTTACCTATATCATACATAATTAATTTTTAGACTTAATGTATAGTGAATTTGAGGTTATTAATATCATAGACAATGATAATATGGTGCATACACTTATTATTGAGCCAAGTATTGGCATTATGAGTATGCTTCTTTAATGGGGGAGGTGGTCTACATTTAGGATCCTTTCACTTACTTATGTATGGTTGATCTAATGATGTGGAAAGATAAAAATATGCCTATTACTATGTTTTTGATTCTCCCATTTATTTTGACATCAACTACTCTACACCCTTAGGCATAGATCATATAGGTTATATGGATATGGTGTTATAGGTATAATCCACTAAGAGTGGGGTGAATTAGTGGTGATAAAAAATCCAATAATATTTTAAAACCCTTTAAATTAATTAATAATTAAATCACAAGCATTCATGAAACATACAAATCATTCATAACAATGAATCAATGAAAATAAGCAAGATCACATACACAACACAAAGTCTACATCAAAAACCTTCTTAGGGAATACAACCCACTCTCAAGCCTACAAACACATGGACTAATGTCCTATAAGAATATCAGAAATAAGAGACTAATCAAGTCCTTTTGCTCAATAACCTTTGGCCAAGTCCTTTCGACATACAACCTTGAGTAAGTCCTTTAGATCAATTGTATTTTAGTGAAACCCTATTTCACAAGGAGCATCTAAACCTAAGGAAGATCAAGTCTTCTAGACCCTCCTTTATAATAAAACTTCCACCTTAGAGTTTATGTCTTCAACACCTAATTATAGACATCTTGATTATCTAACAATTGCATAAACTCTCTATCTCAAACATGCCTCTCACATAGGTAAGTCATAAACTCCTTCCTTCTTTCACTCAAACTATCCTCATCTTCAGACTCTAACCTCTTCACATATGTACAAAATAAAAAATCACTATCCTAAAATTATTAACATGACCTATAGGTCATACACATAGTCAACCAACTATTTTGCTCATTAACTCCACCCACAAGCACACTACATATCTTTCCCTCACACACACAAGCCTCTCTCCTATCACACTCATACAAGACTAGAACCCAACAAATTTGGTTCCAAAAATATATAGAGGAACCATGAAGTATCAAGTCTATAATAATCTATTTTATCCACACTACATGCCTTCACCCTTAAGGCATCTCAGATGGGTCACACTTAAGTAATGTCCCCTTTAAAAATAAGCCTAAGTCACTTTTAGGTACTATGGAGACCTAATTACCTCTTTTGATATATCTCTAAGAAAATTAAGAGAACAAGACCAATTAAAAACATATAGGTCCACTCCTTATGTCCCTTAGAACATCCTCACAAAATCATAGTCACTAAAACATTCTTCTACTATAACCTAATTACATCAAACACTTTTTTGTACACACAACCAATAAGAATGAGAACACAAATGAATTAATTTTTTTTTTCATACATCATACTATTTTTCAAATATTTAAAGTGCATGCATAACATCCTCATGGAGTATACAAAACTCCCCAATATCCAATTCACCATTAAACATCAAAACAATAACTACATAAGCTCAAATATCCTTCTTGGATCACTTGAAGAACCTATACAAAGACAAAATCAACTTTGGATATCAATTTCTATGTTTGCACACACTTATAGATCTTCAAATCCATATTTACAGATGTAACTTGGAGTCCTATACATATTTTATTTTTATAGCATGAGTAGATTTCACTTCTGTCAAAAGATATGGTCTAAAATCTAGACATAGGTCTTTCCTTCACAAATTTGAATATTCAAATACAAACAGCCATAGTTATCCTTTGAACACACTGCTCAAAATTCATAGACTCTTACCTCAGGATCAATTTCACACCATTGATCTTATCCTATATTTAACACATATATTTCCAAATCCAAATTTTAAACTTCTATTACTTTGACTTCATCTCATGCCATCTCAAAATGTTGACTTAATGTGCTCCAACAATCTCTGTGGATCAACCTGGTCTTTAATGATTAACTCTCATCATTTGATCAACTATACAAACATCCACTCACTATTAGATTATTATCCTGTACCTTTTCTCAAATATTAAAAATTATACACCTATCCTCATCTTACTACCTCTTGACTTCTTGGAATCAATGCGCATCATTGATTTTTATTAAGATTTAACATCTTCAAAAATGACTATGGGGACCCTATCAATATGCATGAATAGCCATGTTTTCACCTTAATAACTTCTACGCTTACCCTCAAAATCTAAAATTTGGACCAAATGATCTCTTTCCATAAGAGAATCTAACCATGTGACTAAATACTCATAGAAATCTCATGCATGTGAGATATAATTTCATTAACATGCCTTCTCATAAAATTTTGTCATAGAACTAACCATGTCTAGATATACCAAAGAGGCCAACTTTGATGATCCATAAATTTTCTTGCACTTTAATGCATGAACTCAAACCTAGTACAAATCATCTCTACTTAAAATTGAACAAACTCATATGAGTATATTATCTTGACACCTTCACATGTGAAAGTTATAACACTATCAAAATGCTCACTCAACTTTTTATGTCAAATTGAAAAATTGGCTAAGTATGGCAAAATACAATCAAAATGCTTGGGAGCCCAACTTTGCACATCCATAACTTTTGATGCACTAGATCGCATGATCTAAAAATTATCACAAATAAACTAGGTCAAAAACTGAACAAACCCATATGATCACCTTCTCCTGAAATGTCCACATATATGAGTGTTGACCTCATCAACATTATTACTCATCTCTTTCTAACCACTTTACAAATTTGGCTATGGGAAAATAGTAAAATCTATCTTAGAAGTCAACTTTTCACCCTCATATCTTTGACCATGCTTTAATGAATGAATTTATATTATCATATAAAAAATAGGGACTACTATGATCATAACCATATGGCTATATCCCCTTGACTCCTTCCCACATGGTAATGGTGACATCATTAAATTAACAACTCAAATATTTTGTCACTAGACCCAAAGTGTCTAGATGAAAACTATGATCAACCAGATGAATTCTACTTGTGCACATAAGCTCTCAAATCATGGATTACATCTTATAGGAACCCTTGCACATATGAAAACCTCCATACTCATCCTTTATCCTTTCAAGTTATGTCAATACTGAATATCAGCCAACCATACATAAATCACACTAGAAAAAGCATATTGCACACTTTATCATACAAGAACAAGCGTATTTCACACTTTGTCATATAAGAACAAGCATATTCCACACTTTTTCAATGTCACTTAGACTATCAAGGCACTTCATCCACTCACTAGGGAACCTCCATGACACCACCATGACATCATCATAATAACTCTCCAATAATTTCCCCCTTTGTCATTGATGTCAACACCATCAATCTATCAATATATGGCTCAACTTTTCTCTCTTCAAAGCACTCAAATAATAGGAAGTTTCTCCCCCTTTGACACAATGAAAAAGTGGGAACCAACTAATCCTGAGGACCTGATAAGACTATCAAAATAGGAAAGGACAATCTTATAAAGATGATAAAAACTCACCCTTACTTTGGGCCTACTACTGCTTGTTTTAACAACCTCCTCTTGTTCCATGCCAACATTTAATTCAACCAATCACTAAAACCAATGAAGAAAAAACAATAAAATCTAATTGAACTTAATAAGACACATTTGAAAGGGACTCCCTCTAATGTTTATAATTAATTTCACACTTGAACATCTTCAAACCTCCACACACCATTTGGAACCACCATATAGGCTTACCAGCCTTCTATCTTAAGACACTTACATAACCATCAACAAAGAATCAAGCCTCTCAAAAAATAGTAAATATTCACTAAACCATCTTGATAACTCACCTTGAAACACAAATACCTTGCTCTTTTGGAGGAACTGAACAAAAGCACTCATTTTCTTAATAGGCTTGCTAAGTCCTCTTATATCCCTACTTGAAACTTGTAGATCCCACAATTTTTAGTAGACACAACTTCAGGACCTAAAACTCTATTTCTAGAGAAATCTCATATGCCTCCTTGAGCATGCCAATTTTTAGCACCAATATCATCCTCTATAACATACTTTATTCACAATCCAACTATCCAATTAGCCCTCCATTGTAATGAAATTACTTCAAGAATTAAGTATAATAGTAGAATTATATCCAAATATGACTGAAACATATCTAAATATATGATAATAGATAAGACACTTCGAGGAGGAAACCTCCACAAGCTTCAATAAGAGTAGAATTCATAATATGATGATATATGATTACCCACTACCTCCTATATATAGTCTATCTAGGCCATGGTTACTCCATAGGCCGACCTACTAATCAAAAGAAAGCATAGATAATTGTAATATAACATCAAAGAAGGATAAGTAAGCCACAAGTCAGCTAATACTATCCTCATACATGTGATAGGTTAGGGGCGTAGCATGCCCTTCCCCTTCAAACCAATGTTGTCCTCAATGTTGAACAACTCTGGAAGTTGTTGCAGAAAATCTTCACCTTCCCAAGTTGCATCTTCACTACTCTAGTTTTTCCACTTGATAAAATATTCCCTAATCTTTTTGGTTCTCAACCTCTTAGTATGTGTTTGGAGGATATTCTATGGTTCCAAAATGACTCATCCTTCTTCATCTAGTTCTAGGAGATCTGTATGGGCAGAAACTTTCTATCCAATGACCTTCTTCAAACAAGAAACATGAAATACTGGGTGTATGTGAGATGCATGAGGTAACTCGAGCTTGTAAGCCACACTTCCAATTTTTTGTAGAACCTGATAAGGGCCATAATACTTAGGAGCAAGTTTGTTGTCCTTTTTTTGTTGCTTCAAGGACATCTATTTATAAGTCTGCAAACAAACAAATACCCAGTTACCCACCTCAAAAATTTTCTCACTACGGTGTTGATCTACTTGTTGCTTCATCCTATTTTTTTCCAAGGCCAAATTCTCTCTCAAACTAGCCAAAACCTCTTGTTGATGTTGAATGTGCTCTTCCACATCTCAAACCTTGGTGTGCACCTTTAATGAAGAAGTGATGGAAGGTGGATGGTAACCATATAGTGCTAGAAATAGAGAAATTTTAGAAGAGGTATGGAAAGATGTGTTATTCCACCATTCTGCAAGTGGTAGCCATTTAACCCAATGTTCTTGTTTATCTAATACAAAACAATGGAGATACCCCTCTAAACATTTGTTAACTACTTTAGTTTGTCCATCAGATTGGGGGTGGTAAGATGAGCTATGAGCTAGCTGAGTACCCAAACAAGAAAATAGTTCTATCCAGAAATTACTAGTGAAAATAGGATCATGATCACTTACAATTATTTTTTGGGTTCCATGTAATTTGAGAACTGCTTCCATAAAAATAACTGCTACTTTACTTGCTAAAAATGGGTGTGAGAGAGCACAAAAACGGGCATATTTTTTAAGCCTATCCACAATGACCAAAATAACATTATTACCTTCAGAACAAGGTAACCCACTGATGAAATCCATGGAAACCTCCTCCCACCTTTGACTAGGAATTGTTAACGGTTGTAATAGACCTGGGGTCTTAACTATTTCACCTTTATTTTCTTGGCATATCAAGCATTCTTCCACAAAATTTTTTACATCTCCCTTGAGTCCTTCCCAAAATAATTACTTCTTATTTCTATGATAAGTTTTCAAGAACCCTGAGTGTCCCCCAATTGGAGATGCATGCAACTCTATAAGAATCTTATGCTTAAGCTCTAAATTTTTGCACAAATATAGCCTACCCTTATACTATAGGACATTACCTTTCTATTCAAATTTGTCAGAGGATAAATTACCTTGCTGGAGATTCTAAATTAGAACCTATGTATCCTTGTCTTTCTCCCATTCTAACCTAGCTTCATCCACCCAATATGCTTGCAACATGGACATTGCACAAAGTAATGCTTCTATGGATGCATCCCGTCTGGATAGTGCATCTGCTACTACATTATCTTTACCCTTCTTGTAGATGATTTCAAAATCATAACCCAACATTTTAGTTACCCATTTTTGTTGTTCCTCAGATGATAATCTTTGCTCCAAAAAAGTATTTGAGACTATCATGATCCGTTTTAACCTTAAATTGTCTACCCATTAGATAAGGCCTCCATTGTTTAACTGCATGAAGAATAACCATCATTTCTTTCTCATAGATAGGTTTTTGTAGATTCTTACCTTTGAATTGACAATTTTCAAATGCAATGGGTCTTCCTCCCTGCATTAATATTTCCCCCAATCCAGACCCAGAAGCATCACATTCAATAGTGAATGTTTGTGAGAAGTCTAGAGTAGCCAAAACTGGAGTGGTGCACATAGTTAATTTTAGTTTCTTGAATGCTTTGGTGGCATCATCATTCCAATGGAAAACATCTTTCTTTAGCAATGAAGTGAGTGGAGCTACTATGCTGCCATAACCTTTCACAAATCTTCTAAAGTAACATGTTAGTCCAAGGAATCCTTGAAGGTTTTTGAGAGTTTTTGGCATGGGCCATTCCATTATCGCTTTGATCTTCTAGGGATCAAATTTGACACCTTCATGGGAAACAATGTGATCAAGTTACTCTACCTCTTGTACTCCAAAATCACATTTAGATGGCTTCACATAAAGTTGGTGCTTCTCCAAAACTATCAACACCTGTTTCACATGTTGCAGATGTGCTTCCCATGTCTGACTATAAATCAATATGTCATCAAAGAAAACTAGCACAAACTTCCTTAAAAAAGGCATAAAAATAGTGTTCATCAAGCTCTAAAAAGTATATGGTGCATTTGGAAGACCAAAGGGCATTACCAAAAACTCATAATGGCCTTCATGTGTTTTAAAAGCAATTTTATGAACATCTTCATCTTTGATTCTAATTTGATGGTACGCCGAGCGAAGATCCAATTTTGTGAAATAATTAGCACCATGCAACTCATCAAGTAAATCATCAATTAATAGAATAGGAAATTTATCTTTGATGGTGTACTTGTTGAGTTCCCTATAATCTGGGCACATCCTCCATGTGTCATCCTTCTTCTACACCATGACCACTGGTGATGAATATGCACTTTGGCTATGCTTGATGATCCCTGCCTCCAACATCTCATGGACCATATTTTCAATTTCACTCTTCTATGCATATGGATATCTATATGGTCTGATATTTGGTGGTTGACTACTTGGAATTAGTTGAATGGCATGATCATGTTCTCTTTTTGATGGTAGTCCTTTTGGCATGGCCCCAAAAATAGATGAGTGGTCCTTAAGAATTATCTGTAGATTAGGATGTGTAGATACTTGTGTGGGTTGAGCTTCTATAGAGCATAATCATGTAATAATTCCCTCTGCCCCCTTTTTTAGCATCTTGGTCATATGATGTGAACCAATCAATTGTGGAGATTTTGCATGTAATCCATGTAGTTCAATTTTCTTACCTTCAGAATGAAAGCACATGAATAGTTCTTGGAAGTTCATCTCAATGGTACCTAAGGTTATGAGCCATTAGACTCACAAAACAATGTCTGTGTTACCCATGGGAATAACAAACATAAGAGAGTCAAGATTGTACCCACCCATAGTAAGCTTAATACAATGGCATTTGCTTGAACAATTAATTGTGTCACCATCTGCAATCATGGCCTAAAATTTTGGTGCTGGGTAGATGAAATAGTTCAATCGAGTGGCCAAATTATGGTTTATAAAGTTATGTGTGCTCCCTAAATCAATCAACACTATCACCTTCTATTTCTTGAGGAAACCCACCACCTTAAGATTTTGTGGAGTGCTAATACCTGCAAGTACATGACAAGAGATTATAGGTTGGGAATCTTCAGGTACCTCCTCTATAGCTTCCTCATCATCATTGGAGGCATCATATGCTTCTTCATCTTCTTTTGGTCCCTTAATGTAGAATAATTTATTCTCAGCACATCTATGTCCTTTACTCCACTTGCTATCACAACCGAAACATAATCCTTTTGCACTCTTCTCTTCAATGTGCTAAGGGGTCAATCTAGTAGGTGGAGGAAATGTTGGTGACGATATGCTATGATCTTTGAAGTGAGTGAATGGCTACTTCTTGGCAATGAATTTTTCCTCAGCTCTACATGCCATGATAATAGAATTAGAAATCTTAAGTGGATTAAACATGCGTACCTCATGTTGAATGTGGTCCTTGGGTCCACCCAAAATAGGTCATTCAAGTTTGCTTTAGAAATTGTCTCCACACATAAGGATAGGTTCTGAAAATGATGAATATAATCCTTGATAGACCCAGTTTGTCACAATTTTTCCAGTTGGCTGAAGTAATTCTCTATCACACTATTGCCATAGTGTAATTGTAGCTCCTCTGTAAAAATTGACTAGGTGACATTGAGAGTCATCTTTTTCTTTTGAGCACATAACCATCGATACCAAATGAATTGATCAGGTTCAAGATACAAGGATGCCATGGTAACTGTATGTCCACTTGGAATTTGATGTAGGTCAAAAAAAATCTCCATTTGGTTGATCTAATTGAGTGGATCTTTTCCATCAAATTTGTGCATATCCACCTTTGGTAATAGGTTCCTTTATGGCCATGGAGTTATATTTGAAGTAGGCGGGTTAGGAGAACCACCCTAACAGGTTTGTGAAATAGATTTAGCTTGATGATTTGACTAATTAATGTTCAAATCCATCATTATATCTCCCAAAATATCTTGTATGGATTGCATATTAGATTGTATGTCTTGCACCTCACTCTGAATGCCTTGCACACTATAGTCAAGCTGGCTCACTTTGTGATCTATGTCAAAAAACCCTAGTATAAAGGGTCTAGTACATCCCTCTTATAACTCCATCTCAACATTTTTAGGAGTTTTACCTGGAGTTTCAGCACCCTTTCCTCAGCCTCGAGTTTGTGGACTTGCCATAAAATGGTTTTATGATGTCGACCCTTATTGGCACTTTTGACCCAACTTTGACCAAGTGATATTGGAATTATGTCAGCCTAAAATCAAAATATACAAAGAACATATCATAGCCAAATTTTTCTAATCTTTCCAAAAGTGTAAATAACTTAGAAAAATTCTTTGAATTGCGCACTATAGAGCAATTTTATGAAAAACCATAAAATAGTGATAAATTCTGTTAAATAGATCCAAATGAGCTTAAATTTTAATGGAAGCTTAATTTTATTATTTATCACCTCCAGTAAAATATTTTGTAGAGAAATTCATAACCATTTTTTATATATCACAAAATTTAAAAAATTAGTGTTTCGCCCACAAGATTGCCCAAATTGCAGCTTTGATACCACTTGTAATGAAATTACTTCAATAATTAAGTATAATATCAGAATTATATCCAAATATGACTGAAATATATCCAAATATACTATAATAGATACGCCACTTCGATGGGAAAATCTCCACAAGCTTCAATAAGAGCAGAATTCACAATATGATGATAAATGATTACCCACTACCTCCTATATATAGTCTATCTAGGCCATGGTTACTCCATAGGCTGACCTAATAATCAAAATAAAGCATAGATAAATGTAATATAACATCAAAGAAGGATAATTAAGCCACAAGTCAGTTAAATTTATTCTCATACATGTGATAGGTTAGGGTCGTAACATCCATTATGACAAAAAATTGAATAACTAGAGAAAAATAAACATTTAAATCTCTACAAAACTTGATTTAACCACCCATTTGTCTTATTAAACAAATTAATAACCCTTAGACCATAACACATAAGGCAGACCACTTTTCTACTAGAGCCTAAAACCCTAGAATCTTAAAACAAATAGAGTCAATACAACCCCTTCTAGTCAATGTTCACTTATGAAACTTCTTGTACACCTAGATACAATCATTACATGCATCTAGGACAATATATTAACTTATATACCATTGTGAACATTGACTTATTATAACCCAATTTAGGACCTGTAAGCTCTTAAGCATAAACTAGGAAACCCAAGAGCTAACAAAAATATGCAAATTGACTTTAACAAACCTTCAAATCATAAAACAACCTAGAAATGCTATAATAAGATCAACATACCTTTTTACTCATAAATATTACCTTAGAAAAACACAAAACCTCCTTTGCCATCTTGGAACCTTCAATATAACCATGTAGACTACAACTCCTTTATAAAACTTTTAAATAGGTGCATGAAATTGTTGCTCCCCCATAATCAAATCCCTTCTCTAATTATCATTATTATATTTGAGAATATGAACTTGCTTCTCCACTGAAAGGAGTCTCTTAATGAGCATAGATAGAGACCTCCTCTACACCACAAATTTATACCATGGTGTGTAACCAAGAGTTTCCCACAACTCCTTATATTCCTTCTCCTCTTTGGTCATCTGATACTTATAGTTATTCTTCTTCTTCTTCTTCTTTGGATTAGGAGGAACAACTTCCTCATCCACTACAACATTATCCTTTTCTTCAATGATTTAATTGATAATACATGTAGACAATATAGATTCATTACATACCTTTTCATTTGAAGAATCTTCCTTATAGCTTAGATCCTCATCACTAGGTATTTATTCAATAGTGCTAGGATTTTCACTTGGATCCATACAAACTTCAGAGCTAGCCTCAACCAGTACCTTGGTCTTCCTCTTGAGCTTAGTCTATTCATTCTCAACATGAGTAGATAATGAGACTTCTTGAGACTCTTCCACTTTAGAAGTATTCTCCACCATAGAAAATAGATTACTTAGACCTACAATATCATCAAGACTCATACTTATCTCCTTTCATTTCCATGTATTAACTTGTCTTCTTTCTCGTAATCTAGGATCCTGATAAAACTTATTCTATCTTGTATGCATTTACTTATAAAATCTATCAATGTGACCTCTTTGTTCACAATTTAAGCACACCAAACTTTTTGCAAAAAGATCTTTCTACTTTTCCATATTTGGACAATATCTTGAAATGTGTCTAAGTTCATAACAATTATATGACTCAATAAATCTTAAAGGAAACTCAAATTTTCTTTCCTTAAATGGATAGCTTTTTGTAAAGTATCCAACATTATGATAGTTGAGGTACTCAACCTTGCTTACACATTTTGACTGATGACCCTCATCATAGTTCCAAGAAATTTAATTCTTAGTAGGTCTTATACATTCTCTAGATCTATGCCCAAATTTATTAAAAGTATAGCAATAACCATTGAAATTTTCATACCTCTTGGCATTTGGTAGTCTAATATAATTTATCTTTATTCTACCAACACCTTCATTCCTTTATGATTTGTTTTTAAATGTTGATCCACCTCGTTTACATTAGTCTTCATCTTATCTTGAGTTGCATTATCTGGTTGTTCTTTGTATCTAAGACTAGTCTTCTCACTTGCATGCTTTTGATTATTCAGAATGTTATCTAGATCACTTGAGCTCTTTTCAAATATCACAAATGACATTACCTTATTAGATACATTCTTTAATGTAAATTTTAATGTCTCATTTTTAATTACATACCTTGTACATTGATCTTCTTTGGATTTTAAGCTTGTAGACATGATTTCCAATTAACAACTAAGATGTTTGACCATATCTTCACAATCCTTGGCATATTCATCCATTATTTCCTCAAACACACTAAATTATTCCTCAAATTTATTGAGTTTATATTTCATATTATTATTGATCTTCTTCTCAATAGTCCATTCTTCATGAGAATTATACAATGCAGTCTCATAGTCCACCTCATCTTCATCATCATATAAATCAATGCAAGTACACACCTTATGATGTGAGCAACTTCCTTACTTATCCTTGAAAAGAGTTTCATCTTCAGTAGAACCATCATCTTCATGATAATATTTTGAGTCACTATCTTCACTCTCATTTGATGAGATGCAATTTTCTTTAGTGTAGAGACTCTTCTTGTCCTTCAAGTACTTCTTCTTGTTATCAAACCTTATGAATACTTTGTTACTTTTATCATACTTGAAAGATCTCTTGCCATCATCATGATCTTGATCATGCTCTTTAGCATCATATTATTATACTTATGAGGGCACTTATTAGTAAAATGTCCTATCTCACCATAATTAAATCATTTGAGGGGTAGCTAACCTTTATAATTGCCTAAACCTATTCTCTACTTCCTATAAATCAAAGCAATTAGTTCATCATCATCAATATCAAGAATGTCATCCTCAGTGAGTTTCTTACCTTCAAAATTCTTCTTTGTTTGTATTTCAATCATAAAAGTTACTTCCTTTTTTGGAGGTATGTCATCATTCTTCCTCATCTTATAAGTAGTAAGGGTACCATGCAATTGATCCATCTTTAACTAAGTAAGATCATGCCTCTCTTTTATATCAGATACTTTTAGATCAAACTTGGGGGATAAAGAACTTAATACCTTTTGAATAATATTAGTCTCTTTAAGGTTCTCTCCAAGACCTCTGATGATGTTCAAAACCTCATCAAATTTATGTAAAAAGGATCCCACAATATTTTATTCATTCATCTTGAGACTTTCAAATTGTCTTATGTGATTCTATAACTTTACCAACTTAGCCTTTGAATCTCCTTCAAAAATAGTCTTCAATTTATCCCATATTTCCTTAGTATATGTGTAATGAATTACTTTGGTGAACTCAATTTTTGCAACACTAGATGGAAGAATAGCAAGAATGATATAACCATCCATAAAAAATCACCAAACATCAAACCTTAGAGACATAATGTATGTCCTCATCCTGGAACTCTAAAAAACATAAATAGATCCATTAAGCATAAGTGTTTCCTTGCTAGGGAAACCACCTTGCACATTCAAACTAGACATTGTACCTTGAATCACCTTCAAGTTGTTAATACTTTACCAAAGAACCTCACTTTGATACCAATTATTACAGGTAAAACCCATTAAGGTGGGGGGGAGATGAATCAATGTTGATAAATAGTCTAATAATATTTCTAAACCCTTTCAATTACTTAAGCATTAAATCACAAGTATTTATGAAACATATAGATCACTCATAATAGCGAATCAATGAACATAACAAAGATCACATACGTAACATAAGGTCTACGTGGGAAACCCTCTTAGAGAATAAAACCCACCCTAAATCATAAAAACACATGGACTAATATCTTATAAAAAGATCACAAATAAGAGACTAATCAATTCCTTCTGATCAGGAACCTTTGGCCAAATATTTTTAACCTAAAACCTTGATCGAGTCCTTTAGATCCTCCTTGAGAATAAAACATCCACCTTAGATATTATGTTTTCAACACTCAATGATGGACCTCTTGATTATCTAACAACTACACAAACTCTCTTTGTCAAATAGGCCTCTCACATAGGTAAGTCACAAACTCCTTCCTTCTTTCACTCAAAATATCCTCATCTACACACTCAGACCTCTTCGTATATTTAAAAATTATAAAATCATATCCTAACATTAGGAACATGGACTAAAAGTCATACACATATTCAAAAAACTATTCTTCTCATTAAATCAACCAATAGGCACACTACCTATCTTTCCCCCACACACACAACCCTCTCTCTTATCACACTCATACAAGACTATAACCCAACACATTTGGTTTCAAAAATATATAGATAAATAATGAATTATCAATTCCATAATAATCCTTTTTGACCACACTACATTCCTTTACCCTTAAGTCATCTTGTATGGGTCACACTTAAGCAATGTCCCCTTTCAAACTAAGCCTAAGTCACTTTTAGGTCCTATGGACATGTAATTACCTCTTTTGATATATCTATGATAAACTTAAGAACAAAATACCAATTAAAAACATATAGGTCCACTCCTTATGTCCCTTAGGACATCCTTAAAAAATCATAGTCACTAAAACATTCTTTTGCTATATCCCAATTAGCTCAAACACTTTTCTATACACATAGTCAACAAGAATGAGAACACAATCAACTTCAAAAAAAATTGTTCATAAACCATACAATTTTTCAAATCTTCAAAATGTACACAAAGCATCCTAATGGAGTATAAAAAACTCCCCAATATATAATTCATCATTAAACATCAAAACAATAACTACATGATCTCTAATATCCTTCTCAAGTCACTTGTAAAACATACACAGAGACAATCAACTTTGTAGTTTAATATCTATGTCTATAGAAACTTTCAAATCTTCAAATCCATATTTATAGATGTGCATTGGAGTCCTATAGATATTTTATTTTTAATCTATGAGAAAATTCAACTTATATCAATGGATATGGTCCAAGAACTAGACACAAGTCTTTCCTTCACAAATTCAAATGTTCAGATACAACTGATCACAGTTATCCTTCGAATACAATTATCAAATCTCATGAACTCTCATCTCAAGGTCAATATCACATCATCAATATTATCTGATATTTAAATAATATACTACCAAATCCAAATGCTAAAATTTTGTTACTTTGACTTCATCTTGTGCCATCTCAAGATGTTGACTTAATATACTCCATTGATCTCTATAGATCAACCCGGTCTTTAATGATCAACTATCACCATTCGATCAAATATATGAATGTTCACTCATCATTATATCATTATCATTTACCTTTTCTCATATGTTAAATGTTATGCACCTATCCTCATCTCTCAACCTTGCAACTCTTTAAAATTAATGTGCACCATTAATCTTGCTCAAGCTTTAACATATTAAAAAATGACTAAGTATGGGGACTCTGTCAATATGCATGTGTATCCATTTTTTTACCTTAATAAATTCTTCTATGCTTACCCACATGATCTCAAATTTAGACCAAATGATCTCCTTCCATAGGATAATCTAACCATGCGACCCACTATTCTTATAATTATCTCACATTAAAGATATGATGCCATTAATTTACCTTCTCATAACTATTTTCACAGAACCAACCATGTCCAAATCTTCCTGAGACACCAAGTTTGATCATCCACAACTTTTATCATGATTCAATGCATGAACTCAAACTTAGCATAAATCATCTCTACTCAAAACTAAATAAAACCATATGATTAGATTATCTTGAAACCTTCACATGAGCAAGATATAACACAATCAAAATGTTCACTTATCTCTTTCTACCATATTTCAAAATTGGCTAAATATAGGAAAACATAGTCAAAATGCATAGGATCCCAACTTTGCACATCGATAACTTTTGGCATGCTACATCATGATCTAGAAATTAACAAAAATAAATTAGGTAAAAAACTAAACAAACTGATATAATCACCTTCTCCTATAACATACACATGTGTGAGCGTTGACCTCGTCAACATGCTTACTAAGCTCTTTTTGACTATTTTTCAAATTTGGCTATGGGAAAATATTTAATTGTCTTAGAAGCCAAAATTTCACCCTTATATCTTTGACTATGCTTCAATTCATGACTTGATATCTAGTGCATCATAACTAGGGACTACTATGATCACAACCATATGACTAGCTCCCCTTGACTCCTTCCCACATGGCAATGGTGACATCGTTAAACTGCCAACTCAGATTTTTTGTCACTGGACCCAAAGTGTTTAGATGAGAATTATGATTAGCTAGATGAATTCCACTTATGAACACAATATCTCAAAGCATGGATCACATCTTATAGGACCCCTTCAGCATGTTCAAACCTCTATACTCATCCCTAATCCTTTCAATCTATGCCAATACTAAAGATCAACCAAACATACATAAAGCACACTAGAACAAGCATATTTCACACTTTGTCATACACAAACAAGCATATTTCACACTTTGTCATACAAGAACATTCATATTACACACTTTTTTAATGTCACTTAGACTACCAAGGAGATTCATCCACTTACTATGGAACCTCCATGACACCACCATGACATCATCATGACAACTCTCCAACATATTATAATGATGTCCTTTTTTGCATGGTAATGAAAAAATGGAAATGGCATGATGGGTGACTTTTCTAGTCCTTGAATTTTTATCTACACCCCATCATCCACCTTTGTGAGTATGGAAACTAGTTTTAGGTATTGAAAATGGTTGATAGACATGAAAGGATGTGAGAGAATTAGTCCTTTCATCTCTATCCACCACTGATTAAAAATACCCATCAATACATACTATTTCCTTATTCTAGTCCATGAAAGATTTACAAAGGATATCATAGGCCAAAAATATATGATAAGTTTGATGGGTCCATTAGGATAATTCCATTAAGTGATTCAAATAAATAATACCATAAAAAGGTATTGGAAATCCTAGAAATTGATAGCGATGACATTTTAAATGTTTTTTATCATCTCAATCACTAGGAATTTAGGATAGTTAAAGTCCTCTTACATTCAATCATTTGAAATGAAATATTGATGACCCCTTTTGTTACTTGGTGTTCAATTTTTTTGTCTACCAATACTTCTTAATGATACATTCACTCAAGACTTTGAATGTGGCATCATATATCAAATTGATCAAGATTTGTCAATAACCTTCCATGTATTTTTCCCTAACATCCAAATGGATTGGGTGGTTCTCAATATTGTACTATCAATGGGATTTATCCCTTGTTATGAGTCCTATTACTTGTACCATGGTTATTTCACTGATGAACATGGTGACATATTTGGAAAAATATATCAGTCATTCGTTGTAGTGACTTAGCATTGTCACCACCACTTCATATAATTTACTAAAAGTATGCATCTTTATTAGTCACTCCACATCAAATACTTGTAGATAATGGTAACTATTAGGGATCTTAGTTTCTCATGTGTAACTTGATCTAGATAAAACAAATTGGTTTCCACTATATCAATGATATCAAATGGATCCAAGTCATGGTATCTAGTTTACTACAGTGTGAGAATAATTCCCATTTCCTATATCAAAAAATCAAACAAGAGTATTAAAACTTGTGATTGATCCAACCTTGATGCTATGTATTTATGAATTTGAAAATTTTGTTCTCAGATAAATGATTAAGTCTAAAATCATAGGTGGTTGTTTTATTAATGAATTTTAATGGCATTTTGATATGTATGCCTTGACTTATATAGATTTTCCTTGATCCACTCATCTAAAAACTCACATTTAATTTGATGAGATATTTTTTTCAGCATTACACCTTTTTATTTGAATGCCATCAATTTTTAAATGTGATATTTTTATTTTAATAATTAGGTTCATTATGTCATCTCACAAAATTTGGTGATGTGATGCAATATATTTTCATTTGTAATGGCTTTCCTTTATTATTCATAACTTGAATGTGACACATATATCTATATTTGGAAATATGAAATATTTTATGTAATTTGTAATTAAAAATTTTGGTAACTACCATTTGGTACCTTCCTACCATACTTGTTTGTTAGTACCTCATTCATAGACTAATTTATTTGATTCCCACATTGACTAGTCATGTATTTACATTATTTTGTTACCTCATTTTCATACACCTACGTGACTTTTAATTTTGAACCATGTTCCAAATTTATGTGATATAGATATCATAATAATCACAACTACAATAAAAATCTACAAAAATACAAGAAAACTATGAAATAAACAAAATTTCTAACTACATGGTACTACTTAGAACCAACTCTATTTTTCAACATGAGATTTATAGAGATCATTGGTGGTAAGGATTAACCATGTATCCATTTTCATGCCACATATGGATGGTTTTTTGAAGGTCCTTGATCACTATAGTTCCTTATTGTGATATGTTTTGGATGAAATATGGACCTTTCCACTAAATGCCCAACTTTTCTAGGTATGCCCAAAATCTACTAACATATAATAATTAGATCAAAATTTGTGATCATGTCATGCCTTACGTATTTTATTTTTTACTTCATTTTTTCGAAATTCTCTCTACCTAATTCCTTCCATGTGATTTAATTCCATCAATCTTTCCTAAATTGAGTCATGGTCTCCCATTTGCAATATCAATGTAATTCACAAAGTAGGGACTATGTGTTCAATTAGAAATAGTGATTTCATTCCATAAAATATATGAAAAGGAGTGAATCATGTCTTAAATTTATATTTGGTATTATATTCCCATGATATCATAGGAATTCATTACTCACATTTATTTATTTTCAAATTAGATTCTACCTACCTGTTAGCATAAGGGTGATAAGTCATGTTCTTATGGTGCAATATCATGAATTCCTCAATTAGAGTCTTAATGGTACTAATAATTAATTTCATTCCTCTATAATTTAATAGCTTCATAGGTAATTCAAACCTTGTTATGATGTTATTGTATAGAAATTTGGCTATGTCTTTGTCATTACAACTTGGTGTCACAAAAAATTCTACCATTTTTTGAATTAGTCTATTGAAATGATTATATATCTTGAAAGAGTGTGTTTTATAGATGGATTTATAATCTATACAAAATCAGTTCCCCATTATTCAAAATATTACACTACTAACATTGGGATTAGAGGCATTTCATCCCTTTGGTTTGGCCTTCATACTCATTGACAAATGTTGTAGTGTTTTTTTAAATTTGTGTGTATCCTATAATAGATTAGGCCACCACAAATCACTTTTTAATGTCTTCCTTGTAGTATATTTTATTTCAAGGTGTCTTATGAATCCCTACTGTGATTCTTCAATAAAGTTTGGTCTCTCATGATCTAATCCTACTCTATACAACACATCATCGTTACCTATCTTATAAAGAATACCATTTATAATACTAAATGGCATAACTCATGTGACCAATGAATTTTGTCTTTTTCAAAATAGTGCATAGGAAAAACTTCTTGATCTAGATTTTCTATGTCTTCCATATTTCTAAGAATCATAGAGTATCTAAACAATTTTACATCTAGTGATTCATCCTATATTTCTTATGGTTATTCACCATTATTTATGTGATTGAGATCATCTAGTCCCACATTTTATTTTCCTAGATTGACATTAATTTTAAATTGGAATAATTTAAATAACATTATCCATCTAGATATACATCCCCTTAACATATCCTTGTTCACTAAATATCATAGAACTTGATGGTGTTTAAATAATTCAATTTTTCATGACCATTTTTTTTCCTTATAACACATAAATGAGAAACTAACTAAACATTTCACTCATATTATAACACATAAACATCCAATGAGATCCATAACTATGTTACAACCAACATAAGAACTAATCTAAGTGCATATCCCAACAAAAGATTCCTTAAAAAATATGTTATACCACCCAATAATTGGATAGAAGTGGGCCAGTTTGGTCCTACCCATTCACCTCTATCCATGTATTATACTATATACTTCCTAATGGATTCATTAGTGACTTGTGATCTTACCTAAGTACCTATATAAGATATAAAATAGCTAGTACCTTGAGGTTAGTATCAACAAAGTTGAACAACCAAAGGTATAGTAAGCTCATATTCAATAGAAGAAACATTATACTAAGTTTTTATTAATTATGAATCATCAAATTCACAACCATCAAATAGAGATCAAGGGAAAATGGCTATTTACAAATGTAATTCAATGTATTTTAATACCTTTTCAAATCATAGTCAAGTAACCTAAGGATTTGGATATGTCAGTTATTGAAGCAACTCAAGCTTTAAGGGATGTTTCAAAAACCATGCTTATGTTTTGTTTAATAAAATCTTACCATTTTATAGGAAGGGTAAAAATTCAATACTAGCTTGGCTAAGGAATAATAATGTCTTATGATATATTTATTAATTCCTTTTATTTTAGTCCAAGGTCATAGTTCAAGTTTTCAACTTACTTAAGTAATATATATGCTTAATCCTCAATTCCAAATTAAACTCTTATTATAATATTATAATTTAACAATCTTTCTCTTATTAATTAAGATTAAGAGACTATTAACAAAATATTTTAATGACATATTCCAAACATAGAGCACATGTTCCTCTAACACAAGATGTTTATCTAGGAATATCCATGTTTATAAAACTTACAAATAGGGTACATTATTATCAATGTGACATTATTATAACATAATATTAACTAGATATTAATGGTATTAAATTATAATGACTTGATTTAGGAACTACACATATATCCCTTTATAAGTACTTATTAATTGACATGAAAGAATTATACTTAAGTAGTTAAGATCATATTAATTACTTAGGTAATTATTCTCAAACGTACTTTATTCCACATAGAACAAATTGTTACAACTTTTCACAATATAATTAACTAAAATTAATCCATTAATTTTCCCATTTAGTTATCAATAATTTTTTTATCCAACTTAGATGTTATAGTCCAAACATTAATGAAGTGACAATATCTACATTCTTTCATCCATGTAATTAATGGGATTCACAATCTAAAGGAATTAGAAGAATTCATATAAATATAACTTTCAGCTTCATCCAATACAATAGATAACCAAAGTAAACACATGAAATGAATATTATTACCTAGTTTAAATAAGCTTACAAGTAAATATATTCACACAATTGACTTTGACATATCTAAAATTATGTAACATTTATTTATCCTATAATAAAGAGTGAATCAAACCAAAATCAAATCTTAATTGATATCTGAGTCAAACACTAATGAATATATAAGCAAATATCCAATTGTTTTCCCAGTCAATATACCAATGCTTTATAACTATAGTTAAATTCATGACCAAGTAAATTAAATTATTATTTCCATAATTAATTGAATAATTTAACATGAGTTCATAACCCTAGTTCAGATATTTATAACTTAAGAATTCATAAAAAAACTCAAACTAGAAGAATAAAAATAATAAAAAATTAAATTCAAACCCCTGTAATTATTTCAAACCCTTATAGGGACTTCTTATGGTCCTTGTCCTCCAAAAAAATCCATGGTTCAAAATAACCAATAGGCCTTTCCTTTTTCTTTTTCTCTTATATATTTACTTAACCCCAACTATACCCATTTAAGGTTTTAAAAATAATAAATAAAAATCAAATCTTGGTCATATTTTAACATAGCCGAGCTGTATGGCTCTTTAAGAAAAATAACAAACTTAGTCATAATAAGCCCAAACTATCAAAAATAAACCAATAGCCACATAATCTGTATGGATTTTATTATTATTTTAAACATAACCATCAAAATATAACACTTAGTTATCATAAGTCATAAGGCTTTTACCTTAAATTCAGCCATCAAACTATAAAAATCCATCAATAACCAAATGTAGTCATGACTAATAAACACAAATTTGATAGTTTAGAAGCTTGTATGGATTTTACCATACTAAAGAGTCATTAAAAAACAATAAATCCAACCAAATACACACAATCACCATATTGAAGGCCATTATGGATTCAATCAAAACCCAAATGAGTATTTGAATCAAAATATATTCAAATAAATACTAAGAAATAAAACCCAAATGTAATCATTTAAAAATCGTTACACATAGTAAACAATAAAATCCATAAGACTTTCAAAGAATATGAGTTTGCATTAAAAAAAACCCATTTTACTCATAATATCAAATGAACATGTAGTCAACCTTATATTCCAAAATAAAAATAGTTATATAAACCCATGACCTCATTTTGGGGTTTCAACATTAAAACATAATGATAAGACCTAAACACAATCATTTAAAGACCCAAAACAAATAATGTTACCGTAATCCAAACCAACACTACAAGTGTTCAACTAAGCTATCATAGAAAAAACAAACCTAGCACCATGGCCTTATTAGGGTTTCACCCAAATTCAAAATAAAATATTAAGATTTTGGATAAATCCTTAATGCTTTCCATACAACTGTGTTTTTTAAAAATAAACCTATAATTCAAAAACATTACTTGGTTGATGAAAGTTGACCACATAAGTTTTCTACACTTTCAGCCTCGAAACACCAAAATTTCATGTGTATTTTCTTAAAATTAGTCACTTATAAGACATAAAAAACAAATCTTAGATAAATATCCATAATACATGTATGGTTGTCCATCTAAATTCTCTTTAACTGTAGTTCTCATTCTTAAAATTCCTCATTTAGAACTGCTTCACACTCCCCTTGACTTCCATGTCAAAAAATCTAGCAGAGTTTCCCCAAGGTTTCTAAACCTCCAAGATTGAATACCAAAATGAATACATTCAAACTTAAAAACCAACTAAAGTCTATTGACCACCTTTTCATGGTAATATAAGATAATTCCACAACCCCTAAGTCATTGGATTAAAAAATTAACCACCAAACTAACTTCCATGACCCCCATGTGGGTTGAGACCCTAGCCTAAGTTATCCACTCAAACAAAGACATAACCAATGTAAAACACAAAAAATTATATGCCAAGAAAGGTTCGTCAAACATGATAAACAACATGCCCAATTCAATGCAATACATTGTTTTAAGATGTTTCAACATAAGTTTGAAACTATATAAGGTCCTTTTTTAAAAAACATTAAGTTATAAATTTTAGGACAACTAGAAATGTGAAAGATTAATATGAAAATAAAAAGTATGATGAAGATAGGAAGCATATTCATTACATATAGATACATACTTAAATAGACTATCAAAGTCAACAAAAAAAGAGTTCAAGCAAAATATACAACACTAAATCGACAGAACCAAAAAATCATTAAAAAGAAAACAGTCATCAATCACTTAGACTCAAAAAATGATAGTCTCATAAATTATAATATTTAATAAAGAGATGTTTTATCCAAGTAATAACTAAATAAAATCAACAATTAATAAAATTTATCATAAAATGATAACATACAACAGTCAAATAAAAATAACATAATGACTAAATCATTAATACTAACAAGCTTGAATTTATGTTTAATTTCACTATTTTTTTATCCATTTGATTCTCGATGTTTCCTTGTTGCTCATTTCCATTCACAACCTTGCTCATGTACCTATCCTTATAGTCAACCAGTAGAATATCAATAACATGTATAATTTTTTATCTCTAACTTGAAATTCACATGGTGTCCTTCTTAAATCCACGTAACTCTTTTTCCTATCTGAGGAATCCTTTAAACTTTGCCTTATAATTTAAATTTTCTTATCATAATCTTGTAAAACATTAGGACCAACAATATTGCTATTTTCTAAACTTTCCCATCCAAGTGGAGTTCTACACTTGCGACCATACAAAACTTTAAAAGGAGCCATTTTAATCACCATAAGATACATATTATTATAAGATAAATTAAAATGACTGTAATAATCTTCCCATTTATCTTATTGATCCTTAACATATATTCTTATTAGGTCTTCCATAAACTAATTTAATCTTTCTATCTAACCATCCATTTATGGGTAATAAGATGAACTAAAATTCAACCATGTACCAAAATTAGTAGTTAGAGTTTTGTAGAATCTTAAATTAAATATTTTATCCCTATAAAAAATTAAAAAATTAGACATAACATGCAACCATACTATCTCTTTCACAAATTTTGAAGCAATTACAAATGCATCATTTGTCAAATTTCCAACAATAAAATGACCAAATTTTGTAAATTTATCAATTACAACAAAAATAGTATCATGCTTTATTTTAGATTTTTTAAAACCAGATATGAAATCAAATGAAATCATAACTCACTTACTTACCTTATGGTACATCATGAGCGTAAAACAATCCTCTTGGATGATAATATTCATATTTTACATGTTGATATTCTAAACATTTTGACACAAAGTCAACAACTTCATTTTTCATTATAGGCCAATAATATATCCTTTTATGTTCATGGGTAATCTTCATGACACCTAAATGAGTGAAGTTAGGTGTTGTATGCACTTATTTCAATAAAATACTCCTTTATTTACCAGAATCAAGTTCATTAATTATGTTTTTATGTTGATTAAACCATCTAAATTAACTAAAAAATTAGAAAATTTATTTTCAACGTGCTTATCAACCAAATTTGTAATTACATCTTTGAAAATTTTATTAGAATATTGTTGTTCTAATTATTTAGTTCTAAAATTATTATGTACAATAGATAAATAAGTAAGGTAATGCATTGACTAAGTGCATAAATAACATGATTTTTATTACCTTTCATATATGAAATAGTCATATCAAAACTACTTAAAAGTTCTAGCCATATATGCTGACACGCATTCAAATCATCCTTGAAAAATAAATTTTCTAGGCTCTAATGATTAGATTTTACCTCAAAATTCTTACCCATTACTGGACCCCAAATTTTAGTAAAGTAATTTTTGGAATAACTGGTGTGAATAGGCATGGTATAGAAGAACCATGGTATAGAAGATAATGGTGTGGAAGTCCATGGCATGGGAGCACTAAGTAATATTAAATAGAGAACTTGAGAATGAAGGAATCAAAGATTAGTCAAAGACTTGGGGAGTGCACTAGAAGTGAGAGATGATTAGGGTGTGATTCACATGGGTTAAATAGACTAAGTCAATAATTCACCTAACACTAGCCCTTAGGAAGATAGGAGTTCAACAATGAGGATCCAACATCAAAGAGAGAATATAGGGGCATAAAGGCCCAAGTATATAGGAGATATATCTATTATCTAACATGACTCAAGTGTGTTGGTGATCATTGGTGAGTCACTATGATTGTAATTATGATTTTAATTTATTGGTTGGTAAAACCAAGTATAAAAACCCTTAGATATAACTTTCTAATGCTATTGTTTTTAATGATGATGTGATTGAGGATATTGATGTGATATTATTGTTATTATACTCAACTGGATAATATTGAGAGTTATATGACTGAGTTGTACTATATAAATGAATTATGTAACCTTTGAATCACTTATCAATATGATGAATGGAACCTGTGTTAATTTTATATTATTTTTATAACTATGGAGACAATGTTGTTGGTTATCTTATATGCTATTTGATTAGTTAACTAATTTTAGATTCATAGTTACCATTTTTTTCTTTTTATTTTTGATCATTGAGTAATGTGTATGTGTTTGAGTGTCTTTGTATGTTAGTAAACCCTCATATGATAAAATCATTGGTAAATATTCCCTCATTGTGTAATTTGAGTGAGCACATGATAACTCATTCTTACATGAAATGCCAGTGTGCCAACATGTTGGAGTTTTAATCACTTCAACATGTACTTAAGGAAATTTATGCTTAAGTGAATACAACAAGCCCAAAATTTTAGTTCCATTACCAGGACCCATAGTTCTTCATTATATGATGGTGGAATATTTTTGAATGATTTTCCCTTGATAATATTAAGAAATGGATTATCAACATTGGGGATAATTTTTTACTACCCTTTCTCAAACTAATAATCTCCACACGTGTGTGGGTAGATTAAATCTATACAACTCATTTTATGATAAATTATTTGTAGAGGTACATGTTCTTATTCATGCTTAGATTATATATATTATGCTCAAGACCAATAAATAACCACAAATAGAAGATATTTTAGGCACTAGAGCATCAATCAACTCTAGCATAGTTGGGAGTGCCTTCGACACATGTTGTTGATATTTGGTGGCAAGGGGTTTTGAATAGTTACATCTAATATTATGGAAATATGACCTATTATTATTCATAGGAAGATCAATTTAACTTCTTAATGGAACCATATGTTATATATATTAGATATTTTCTTTAGGAGGTGAAGAAGCTCTTTATCGACTCCAAACTTGAGACTTTTTCCATGGAAGGCTAAATTTGTTTTTGCATGAGAAATGTAGTTGGTGGGGAAATATAGGGGTACTTGTGAATTAGAATTGTTGGTTTAATATTATATCCAATCAATGATAATTTTGGAAGCACAAATACGATAAATTTTGATAAAGGATTATGAGTGGAAACAATCTAAGAAGGGGACATGATGACTCAAGAAGTGTTGTAAGGGTCTACGTGGAAGCAAAAGAGCATAAGGAGGACTACCCAATCATAGGAATGTACCTAATTCTAGCTCAAATATATTTGATATAACTAAGACAAGAAGTGGTAACTGAATAACCTTAGTTGGATAGGCCTAGTTCCCCACCCACAACATGATCTCATGATTTTGAGTTAGATGATATATTTGTACAAAAATGGGATGCAAAATATATAGAGTTAGAAACTGAACCTATAAGAGAGACATTTTTACAACAACTTTTAGGTATTATTTTATTAAATATTTATTTTCCTTTATGAAGTAATTTTATGGCCCAACTCAGAATGATTGGTAGACCCAACATAACTAGTGGGCAAAGTACTAGCCTGACTATAGCTAATCTATCTATCTCACCACCCAAGCTTCCAGTGTTATGGAATGTATGGGAAGTGGAACCAATGGTGGTTATATATAGGGACTTTAAGGAGGTGCATGATTTAGTGGTGGATTTCTCCCTAGAATATATGAGGGATTGGAAGTGTTTCTTAGTAGCCACCATTAGAATCACCTCAACTACCCACTATATACTATGAGATGACACTCTAATTACTAGAGTATTGAGGTGTGGAGAATGTCATAGATCATGTTCACAAGTGTGAACTTATCTGGCGACTGCATGACATAACCTCTTATAAATTAAACTCTACTGATTTAACAAATTTGGGAATATTGGTGTATTATTTTTAATTTAGTTAAAGGGTCTAGATTGATAAATCAATAAATAACAAGTAGTAAATAGGCTACTAATTTATGAAATTTACTTTTAATTAGATACTTTCCAAAAATAGTAATAAGAGGGAGAAAATAATACTTATCTTAAACTATGTTGATCTGATTGAGACAAGATATGATATTCACTATGCAGCCCTAGAACAGTATCATAAATAGGATTCTGACTTCCATTTTTTAATTTTACAAGATTGTAATCAACACTATAGTCATTTTGTAAAACTATTATATTGAGGATCTAAGCTTTCTAGGTTTTTTTTATAGGTATGTGTGACCCTATCTCTAAAGTTTCAATAGTCAGAAGTCTATAGAGATCCTTATAGAGTAGATCATTTCTTCAAACACTATCTCCCATTGTGATTTGACCAATTTTGAGTAAGATGGGGGGTTAGTGTGTGTAAGATGCAATAGATGTGTTTCACACCTCATGTGTGGGCATGTTAATTACATACCAATACTCTGAATATGGATCAAGCCATATATAGTTCTCCCTTTTAAAGCGTTTCATGTAATTGTGATATGAGAATACAAAGAAATACTAAACTAGGTGTGCTTGAGATAACTAGGGACCGGTGTAAGGATTTGAATAATATGGAAATATTATTATATGGTTGTGTGTAGAGAATAAGGAAATATTCTTGAGTAGTCTTTCTTGTATTCTTGCTTTCTTTGTGATATTTTCCAACCCCTTCCAAATGATATTTGAATATGATTTTATAGGGATCTATTGGTCATGGATTGAATTTGCTAACATTAGAACAATAAATAAAAGGATGGGGAAAAAAGAATAAATTTACCATTGGGGCCAAAAATGAGCTTAGACAATAGTGTCAAAATTGGACAAGAGTGGCATCAGTGTTATTATCCTAGTGTGGTGATATTGTATTGGGTCGACAGGACCTAGGGGATGGATTGGTCATGAAAAGAGGGTCCTAGCTCAGTTAGGATCAGGTCTAGAAGGCTACAAATGTTTGGGAATCAGTGAAAAAAAGACTATAAGGAGCATGAGAGTAAGCAAGAGGGACTTATGGGTTGGGTGTCATTAGCCATGCTCAAGTTACCAATTTTTGCATTTTATATGACTAAATTTTCCCCCTCCCTTTATTATAGTGATGTAGCAAAGTGAAATACTAGGATAAAGTAAAAATAGAAAGAGTACCTAAACTTAACTTTAAGGGTGCAGACCATGAAGTTGTGTGATGTTGAGTGTGCATAGAGAGAACATAGTGTGAAGTGTAAATCTACAAGTGAAAACAAAAAGTAGATCAATTCTGATTATACATGTTATATCTTAAATAAGAACATACAAAATTGGGTAAGAGAGAGAAAGAAAGAGAAATAAATTAATAAACCTCATTAGGTATGCAAACTAATATAAAACCTATTGTGATGTTGAGTGATGCTAGATGTGTGTTGTACCAAGAGTAATATTGTTAACAGAGCTGAGTTCATAATTCCTTGAAAGTGGATAAAGAATGCAAAGGCTATCCATTTGGCTCCATCATCACCCACTAAGTGAAGCTAGGTGGTCATACATGTGTTGATCAATAATTGGATTATGTGTCTAATCCCTTTGAATAGGTGGCTCAATAATATAAAGGCTAGCTAATCCTTTGACTCTATCATTGCCCCATGAATTAAATCTACAAAATGATACTAGTATGGAATGTGTGTCATATAATATGGTTCCTAAACACCATGAATGTACTATGATATGAAAATTTTGGCATGGATAGCTAAATGTATGTTGGAAATCAGGCCACTCTTAGCCATTCCAAAAGATAGATATTAGGCTTATATGAAAGCCACTCCAAAACTAAGAATCTAGCTTATGTAGAAGCCACTTGAGAAATCTTGAAATCATAAGTTAGAATTATATGAAATCCAAATAGAAATTATGCCAACCACCTATAGGTGGAGTAAGGCATGCAACTACTGAGAATTCCTATATAATATTGAACTCAAAAAGAAAGAAAACAAATGTGTTGTGCACATTGGACCCAATAATTGGTGTCTAAAACATGGATTCTAATTTGGAAGTTATACCAACTACCCCATCTTAAACTGCAAGTGAGAGATTTCATGCCACACATGATGTCCCATATATCTTTATTCTTTGAGAAAACTATACTAAAACTACTAATTTTAGTCTAAACTATAGCTAAAAAAATTGTAAATGAACTTACCTTTCTGTCTATTTTTGGAAAATCTATTTTTAATATTATTTGGACAAGATCACTAGAAATGAATAGTAACACCACCATCATTGTAGTCTAGTCTTAGCATTATTGTTCTAGGCCAAATCTGATGATTGTTCTAGATTCTTGACTATCTACCTAGTCTGTTCTAACTAGTTTGTTAGCTGGTTGTTATTTTGGGTGTTCTAAATGTTATTATTTTAACTATTAAGATCTCTAATATGTATGAAAAAACCCCTATTTTTTCCCCTCTTATAAGGGTAGGAATGAAGACCCTAAAATGACTACCCTTATAAGAAAGAGAGCTATAAGTATGTTATGCTAAAAGTATACATGATATAGTAATGATAATTGACAAGATATCTCAAGATATAGCATGATTTGTATTAAGATATTGTTAGATCAACAAGGATATCCCTAGATATATGTAATAATATAATATCATGTGTAATATACTGAACTAGAATTTAGAGTCTGGTTAGTTGTTAGTTGGAGGGATGGAGCATGATGTTTATCATGGCATTCAAGAAAACATGAATAATGCATGATATGGATCATGACATTACAAAAAATCAAGAAGTAAATAGTCAATAAGCACACAAGGTAAGAAGCAAGAAACATACAAGAGTGGTGAAGGGGCCACGCAAGTAAGGAACATGGGCACATGTCACTCAAACTAGAAAGCAAGCATACAAGGCATGTTCAAATACCACAAATACATATAATTAAAACAATTAAGTTGGCATGGAAGCCAGAATCACATAAAGGAATATGGGTAAAGGACATTAGAAAATGTCCTTAGGCACACACATGAATAAAAGTAAAGATCATTATCGAATGTCTTAAGGCATAGACAAGATATAAAAAATCATTGATAAAATGCAATCACTTCAAGATAATACTAAGCAAGCAAAGAAAGCATGTAAACAATTAGAATTACAAATGCATCTAAGTAATCAAAGCAAGAAGTGAATGTATGCAAGACATGTTAGTACAAGACTAGGTATATGCTAAGAAATAAACAAGTGTTATATACTAGTGAGTGTCAATAGAGTAATCCATGTAATCTAGTAAATAATGTAAATCAACATGATAACTAGAGTATGTGATGTAAGAATGACATATTCTGGATGGTGTAGTCATGTAGAGAATTCCCCCAGTCGGTATGTATATTGATGTATGTCTCGAATGTGGAATAAGGATGCCCCCTCAATGGGTAGAGTGAAGTATTCATAGAGTTGGATGTTAATGTACACACTCAAAGAATATCAAGTGAATCATGGTAATGTAGATAAATTGACAAAAAAAAAGAGAATAGAACAACAAGTGCAAATTTAGATTAATAGTAGAAATGTAAAACATGGATGACACATATAATTGAAATGTTTGTAGTTTTTTTGACATATTTGAATGTTTTTTTGTATTTTAAATTATGTGAATGTTTTTGGTAATTTTGATATATTTGAGCTATGTACAATAAAGCATAAGAGTACTATGTACATGAAATTTAAAGGAACTATGTACAATCAAGTATTAAGAGATAATGTACAAGTGATTTTGAAAACTAATGTATAATATAATGTGTGAAATGCAATGCTAGATATAAAATCTACATAGATGCATAATATTCATTGGATTTTTGAGTTTTTGTCCTTCAAGTGAGGCTAGATTATACACTTTAGGGTTAAGCTTTTCTCTAAATATGTATGGACCTAGCTAGTTTGATTTGAATTTTCCTTTGGTTTCTTCCTTTGCATTAACATAGCAAAGATTTTCTTTGAAAACAAGATTGTTTACTTAAAATTATCTGGTGTGAACTCATTTTTTATAGGATCATTGTATACATTGTTGATAGATTCTAAGATGTTTTACTTCTTGAATACGTGTATCGTCTAACTGATCGAGTTGGTGTAGACACTTTTCATGATACTGATCATCAGTGAGAATGTATTTTAGAGAGACACAAAGTGATGGGATTTTTAATTTTAATAGTAAAATGGATTATATGACATAAAAAAGGGAATAAGGAGTAGATCCCATGGATGTGCAGATATTTGTGTGATAGGCCCATAATGAAAAAATAAGTTGATTGCACCAATCATCTCTAAATTTGGTCACTATTTTGCTTAAAATGTTATTGATAGTTGTATTGGTAGCCTCTGCTTAACCATTTACTTGTGGGTAATATGGAGTTGAGAATGTGTGTTTAATCTTATATTTTATTTAAATTTTCTTGATAGTTTTATTCCTGAATGATGTTCCATTATTATAAATAATGACTATGGGCAAGCCAAAGCATGAAATAATGTGAGTCATGAGAAAATTGCAAATGTCCTCACCTGTAGTATATTGAAGTGAAATGGATTCTACCCATTTTGTAGTGTATTATGTGGCTGTGATTATGAATTTATTGTCTATTTGTAGATTCAAGGTTAGTTTTTCTAATAAGATCAAATCCTCATAACATTAATGGCCAAGGAGAAACTATAGGCTACAATTATTATGATGGTGCATGCTATAAATTACTATATCATTTTCATTTATCATATAATTTTTCATATTATAAACATTCAACTTCCATGGTGGGCCAATAGTACCCCTATCAAAGCAATTTGTGTTACATGTATTTTTCACTAAAGTAACCACTACACTCACTATCATGTATTTTGTAAGAGTAGTTTTAGCTTCTGTTGAAGTTAAACATCAAAGTAAAAATCTATCAAAGGATTATTTAAAAAGGTCTTTGCCAATGATTACATAATGGAGTGTTTCTTTTGTGTAACTTACATTTGTCATTTTGAGAAAATGTGGCTAGTGTAATAGATTTGTTTAGGAAGTTATAAATATTAGAGAACCATTTTGGAGGTGCGGAATTGTGTGTAGTGGCTCGGATGGATAGTGTGATCAAATTTGCATTAGATATTGATGGAGATTGTAATCATTTAATTATGAAAATAGCTTAATCATCATTAATTTACCCCACAATGTTGTAAAAGATATATTCTCTTGATCTTCTTCAACAATTTTGATTTGGTTGTATCCTACAAATCCATCCATAAATGATAACATTTCATATCTAGTTGTGAAATAGATGATCATGTCAATGTTAGGTAAAGGTAAATCATCTTTTAGTCATGCTTTATTTAAATCTCAAGAATTTGAATAACATCAAATTTATCCATTGAGTTTGACCACAAGGACTATATTGGAAACCTATTCAAGGTGTGGTACTAGTCAAATGAAACTAACATTTAAGAGGCATTGGATCTTTTATTTGACTAAAAGAGCCACCTTAGGATGCATTTTATAAATTTTTTGCTTAAGTAGTATAGCATCTAGGTGTAAGGATATCTGATGGACTATTATAGATGTATCAATTCTTAGTATATATGAGTAAGACCAAGTAAAGAGTTATGAGAAATTTGTTAAAATTTGATGAATATCTATATCTTCTTCCTTTCATAGGATAGCAATGAGCAAGACTATGCAAGGGTCCTAGTTGGTTTTAAAATTAAAATTAACTATTTATTTGTTAAGAAATGTAGAATGATCAAGTGTGTAGGGAGTATTAGGAATAGTATAATCTTAATCAACTAGTATTTCTTAGGGAAAATCTGGACTTTATCTAAAATATGCATGGGCATTTGTGTGATGAAGAAATTTATTTGTATGGTAGCAGGATGGGAGATCCTCATATGCTATGGGAAAATTTAGGAGGTATTCATTGTTATAGAATTCATATAATGTGAACATGTGTAGTGAACTATGTCATCAATGAGATTGAGATATATCAATGATATGGTTGAAGTATGATTAAAGGTGTGATCTACTAGTGTAGTGGATGGAAAAAAAATTATATTTTTTGATGTAGCAGAGGAAGACTTATTATGAAGATGGGTAGAATGATATCTGAGCCCTTGCATTCCATGTTGTGTGGATGCCTCAACAAGATTGATGATTCCTTGTTCATTCTTTCCAAGACCTTTGCCATGATATCCCATCTTATTAAGATATTTAAGTGTGAAAGGAGAGGAAAACTAGTGATTTGTTGTTAGTGCTATTATGAAACTTGGATTTAGTTCATGTGTTATATGGTCTGAGGGTATATTGTGAAAACCAAGTTATGTAGGTAAATTCTTGAGATTAAAATGTGGAATATAATTTTGATTTTTAGCAACCTAGAAGTATTTAAAATGTTCACTATTGATTGGACATGTGTAGATGTAGCCTTTATGACTAAATTTTAGATAGGCATGAAGTGTAGAAAGGGCATCATGCATATCATGAATTGAAGGCCTACCAAGTAATATATTATAATTGAGGTCATTTGGCATGACTTGGCAAGTAATTAGAAGTGTCTTAGGTCCAAAAGTAAGATTGAGTGTTATTTGACCCATGACTTTCATGGGATGTTGTAAAAACCTCAGATGTTCACATCAGAATGCTTTATATCATTAGGTTGTATATTAATATGTTTAAGTAAGGATATGTTGAGTCCTGAGTTGTTATCAACTAATACACTCTTTATCCCCACATCATTAATTCTTAATTGAATATATAGAGATATATGTTGTTCAATGATGTGTTGTGGGGGTAAATCCTCTTTCTTAAAAGAAATATGCTCTTCAGTCTATTGAATTGTGTTGAGGATAGATGCAACATAAGTTGGTTTAGTGGAAATAGGAAGTCTAGTATTGTAAAGTGTTGCATATAATACATCTTTGTAAACATCTGATTGTTGAAGGAGATCAATAACTAAAACTATATCATAAGGGGTGTTATCTTGAGTGATAAAGCTATAGCCATGGGTGTAATCAACCTATCTATCTTCATAAAATTGGGTGATAACATAGACCATATGATCTAATGTAGGCATAGAGTTGGTAGCAAGTGTAGGATGAGAGATATATGTACCAAGTTTTAAGGGAGGAGGGATAGATACAACCTCTAGTGTTTTCTTATGTCTAGTAGTGATAGGGAGATACTCAAAAGTGGAATGAAATGCACGTAGTTAAAGTAATGAGTTGTGTCATAATATGCTTATAAAAATCATTCCATATGATATATAGAAAACAATGGATATAAAGCATGAATTTGTGCATGAATGCATAACAAACTTTGGCATGTGCTATTACATTTCTAACGTGTTTGTCATGATAAACTTGAATTTTTTTCCACATGAGAAATAGAAATCAAAGGATAGAGAACATGAATTTTTGCATAAAGGCATGGAAAATTTTGACATGTAACGTAATATTCTTAATTCATTTAGCAAAGTGGAGTTGGCAATTATTTCATATGAGTAAAAGGGAGTATATGAAAAGAATATTGCAATCTTGGTCATGTTTGGCAATGAAGTTTGTAATATCATCTCTTATTATGAAAATTAAGCATGAGAGGAAAATAATGAAGGTTTGTACTAACATATGATAGACTTCATCATTCATGTACATGATAGGACCAATTATCGTCTCCTTGTTATTTGCAAGAAATGTAAGAAGAATTTGTAAATAAGTGAGATTCATTTTTACAATTTGATTATAAATGTAAGGTGATACCTCAAGAAGCAAATATGATATAGTACATGAAACTATGGTTTTGATAATGATATTTTTGTAAAATACTATGGAATTTTGAAAATGAAATTGGATTTTTGATGTAAATATGCAACCAAAAAATTCATAAAATTATTGGAAATGCTTGATTGAATAGGACCTAGTATGTGTAACTAGGGTTTTTAGATTTTTTTTTTGAAATTACTATTGAATTTTGAAATTTGAATGGATTTTTTTATTTTAATATGATAGTAAAAATTCAAAAAATTATTGGTAAATTACTAAAAAAATACTGGGACCTAGTATGGGCAACTAGTCTTTGAAAGAAAATTATTTTAAAATTTACTACGAAATTTTAAAATTTGAAATGAATTTTTGATTTAAATATTCAAGTAAAAATTCATAAATTTAAAGGAAAAATTAGTAGGGATTTTACCCTAGGGTTTCTAGAATTTTTATGCACAAACGAAGTAAGTCAAGTTTACCAAAGGATTTAATAATTTTAGGAATAGTGATTTGTGAAATAACATGTATTAAATAGGATAATGATTTGTCAAATTTATTTATAATTAGAGATTTTCTATAAATAGTAATAAGAGGTAAAAAATAAGACTTATCTTAAACTATGTTGATTTGACTGAGACAAGATCTAATATTCACTATGAAAGCCTAGGACACTATTGTAAATAGGATTATGACTTTTATTTTTTGATTGGATAAGAGCACTGAAAGTGGAAATGAGTGGCATTGGCACTTTATTCCTGGTTTGATGATGTTATACTAAGGATATGATATTTATAGGTTTTGTTCAGTAGGTCTATGTGACCCTATCTCTAAAGTTTCAATAGTTAGAAGTTTATAGAGCTCCCTAAAAAGTAGATTCTTTCTTTAAACCCTATCTTATGTTGTGATTTGATTAATTTTGATTAAGTGGGGGGGTTAGTGTGTGTAAGATGCACTAGATGTTCTTCACACCCTATGCGTGGTCATGCTGGCTACATACCAATACTTGAAAGAGGGATTAAGCCACATGTAGTTCTCCATTTAAAAGTGCCTTATGTAATTATGATATGAGAATGCAAGGAAATGCTAAATTAGGTATGCTTGAGATGATTAGGGACTAGTGTAAGGATTTTAATAAGCTATAAATAGTATTGGATGGTTGTGTGCAAATAATAAGGAAATGTGCTTGAGTAGTTTTGCTTACTTTGTGATATTTGCCAACCCCTTCCAAATGATCTTTGAATGGAATTTTATAAGAATTTATTGTTTATGTATTGAATTTAATCGCATGAGGCTGACAAGGAAAATAATGGGGAAATAGATGAAATTTACTATTGGGGCTAGAAATGAGCTTGGACAATAATGTCAAAATTAGATAGGAGTGGTATTAGCACTATTGTCCTAGTGTGGTGCTATTGCCCTAGGTAGATGGGACTTAGGGGGATGGATTGGTCATGAAAAGAGGAGGTGTGGAAGGCTACAAATGACTGAGAATCAGTGAAAATAAGCTTGAGGGTCATGAGAGCAAGGTAAAGGGACCTATGGGTTGGGTGTCATTAGCCATTCTCAATTTACAAATTTTATGTTTTATATGACTACATCCACCCAATTTACAATCACCTTTATAGACCATGCACATAATTAGTACCATAAATATGATCATAAATAATCTATAGTGCATTACAATCAAGTCAAGGAAACATTACTCCAAGAATTTGACATCCCAGAGTTTGAAAAATAGAGTACAGTTGCCCTAAAGGATATCTATTAGAACTCTCTGAGAACATGCATGAGTATGATACATGTTTAAAGACACTTATTTTTAAAATCTTGTTTGAGATAAATTATACTTAATGACTAATAGTTTTTTGGAGGTTTTTTATTCCCCTATAGACATACCTTATCACAAAAAAAATTCACTAGCCTGTGTAAGGCTTTGGAAGTTTCCCTTATCGTTAAAGTTGATGACAATATTGACATAGGGATTAGCCCATTTATGGAGGCTCAGATACCTATAATGGTGTTTCAAATAGAAAAATATTATTGTACACAACACTCATGATATCCATAATGGATTATGGTGTGTTGGCTATGAGTTTGAAGGCCACAACCATAATAATTGTCCTCATAAGAACATTTGATCCATGTTGAAGAAATCTTATGAGATCAACCAATAAGAGTATGACAACTAGAATTGTACCACTACCACTACTACAAGATTTATTTGGCATAATATCATTACCAATTTGGATGTCTATTGAGTTTCAATAGTGACTGAGGTACCTGTTGACTAATTTTGACCCCCAAGTCAAAATGGTCATCCCTATATTCAAAATCATGACCTTGTCATAGGTTTTCTAGTCTTTCAATGACTTCATATATCCTCTAAGTGGCCATTTTACCCTTATTAGAATAATATAAGGTTGATTTGGAGAATTTAAGGTAAATGCCATTTGAAACCTAGTGTTATTTTATGCATTTATGAAAGCTGATTAAGAAGGTTTAAATTCATTAAAGTGCTATAAAGGGTCATATTGGTCATGTCATGTGATGTCAGACTTATAATGTACATCTCACTACATATGTGTTTTACTACCTTTTTATGACATTTAAAAGGAGGTTTTTGTATGAAATGGCACACTGGAGGGAAAATTTAATGATTGAAATACCATATCATCTCCATAAATTTATGTACTAGCTATAGGATCAATTTTCATATATCTTTCATCAGTCTCCAAGGCAAATGTGGTAGTTCTAAGCCAAAATTAGGGGTTTTCACCAAGTCCATATAGGTGTACCTGAAGGTAATTTCTTCTAGATACTTATATGGATGTATATGTCCCCCAAAATTGAAAATATAGGCATATATGAGCTATAGATCCCTAATATTTCAAAAACCTATCCAATTCTTGCATCACTCTCCTTAGCAAGCTTGTACAACACTTTAATTTTTCATTCATTCTATATAGGAGAGAGGAGATCAAGATCTAAGATTTTGGGAAAAGGAAGGGGGTCACTTGAATATCTCCTCCATTTAATTTTCTACAAATACATCCCCTATTATTTATTAACATTGTCTAATAATCTAGCCACTCTTATGAGCTTATCCATCTATGCAGGGTTGAAGACTGTAATGGTTTTGGACCATTTTGGAGTCTTTATATAACTTGATGCTAGTTATGTGTTCATAAGTACCCCATATATTGTATCCATCACCCCCACCCCTATTTAACATGTTTTGGGTGTTAATTCAAGCCAAACTTCATATTCATTCATGGTTGCATTAGTTGCAGGTGGCAGGCATTTTCCTTTGGCATTTTAAGGACCTCCAATGCATGGTTTTAGGTCAATAATGGTTTTATGTTTGAATATCCCATTGTTATGGTCTCAATTGATACTCATAAAACTCACTTCCCCATGCACTCATCTATATTTTGTCTTAGAGATCCATGCCTCAAATTGGACATCTACAAACCTATGCAGGCAGACATAGGAGAGAATGAGGTTGTGAATGATTATAATGGACACTATAAGTATTGAATCATGAAGGATTCATGAGGTTTTATGAAGGATCATATTTCATTAATACCAAAGTCACTCAAAGAGAATATAACTTGTAGTCAATAAAACCATATATGCTTAAAAGCCAAATCAATCCTAAAGTACTCATGGAGTTTTTATCAGAGGTCTAAGGAGGTAATTAGCTATTTTAAGAGCCCAAATTAAAGTTCATATAACACAAAGTGGTAAATATATTAACTAACCCAAACATAACATGGAAATCATGGAAGAAAATATCCATTGAATGTTACTAAATCAAGTCACAATCATTGTAAATTCCTTCATTCAAATAAGTTAAGGTAGTTTTGTATTGTTTAAGGTAATGGACCTATTTCTTATTCTCATTACTATTCAAAGATCTTATGGCTAGTTGAGGTTCCTTGAAGGAAATTCTGGATCGTGGAAGGTCAATGAATAGTCTTAGGACCAAATTCATCTTTTTCACCTACCATTCATCTTACCTCAATCTGTACACAGGGTCTAATGGCCACCCTCAATAATCACCATAAAAATACTTCAAAAGATGTTATATTGAGTGAAGATGAGAAAATAGTGTAAGTGTGAATGCATGATTAATGAAAAATTTGGATAGAAAGTATTATGTAATATGCTTTCTCAAACTCTTCACCTCATATTATCCAACATAAGAGTCTCAATCCATAAAAAGGGTCTACAACTCCTTGGTGACTGAGTTTTTGAGAAGAAGGTCAGGGTTTTGGTCTTAAGTAAGAAAGAATAGTGAATATTCTAAAATTAGATAGTGAGATATTCAAGGTGGAGTCATAAAAAATCCACTTCATAACTCCACATTGAAGAGTTAATGCACAACTATAATAAGGTGTATGCATAACTAAGATCCCACTCGTAGTCAAGTCATAAATAAGGAGAATGCACATGTTTCAAGGTAGAGAATGTTCTACTCAATAATGTAGATAATTTGGATGACTCTAGGATATTAATATGAGGTAATCAATAGTTTTTAAGGCCTTATTAGTTCCATTCAAGGTCATAACCACATCCATTTAATCTATTATGATCAGAAACTCAATTAAAACGCCTTAAGTGAACACACACATGCATGTGGAGAACCAAGAAAATGTTGGAAAAAGGGTGGATTCAGGAAGGTGATACCTAAGAGAGGATAATTTATATGTCCCAATAACATTAAATTGGGTTTATACTTTGATAACTTAAAAAAATCACACTTGCAGCCTCTAGGGTTAGATCAGGTCCTTGATCCCCAAAGCCTACATAAGAACACAAGAGTAAATGAGATGCTTGTAGGGGTTAATCAAGACATGGGACCATAGAAGTTGATGAAGAAGGATTGAGTTCAGATATGAAGAACGTTATGATGATTTTTATTCCATCAAGTGACCCATAATGGCCTCAAACTCATCATATCCAACCTAAGCCTTCTAGGTTTAAAAGCCATTGTTAAGGCTTAGAAACCCTACATCACATTAAGGCATGCTCAGACCTTAAGAAACAATATTTATGTTAATGAATTATTTTGGGGGTGTTTAAGGTCCTAAAAAGGTATTTTAATGTAGATGAAAGTATTAAAAAAATCATTTTGGCCTCTAATCTCAACCTGAGCTCACAGTCCTACATAGCTAGTTCGAGTCATTACTTTGGATGATCATATATTTCACCTAAAATAGATTATAAAAAAAGTATTATAGGATATTTTACATACCCATATATAATTTAAACTCATTTAATATTGAATGGGAATAAGGGTCACACCTTTATGAACAAAGGTTAATAAGGTTAACCTATTGAAACTGCCTATAGAAAAAGACAAGCTCAGAGTTCTCTACATCCACATCTTAGTCCACTATTTTCATGGAAAACAGATCATATTAGGAAAATTTTATGGGTAAATGTACCTAAAATATATGGAAGTATTTTTTGGTTTAGGGTCCTACTCTATGAATCATTGCTAAGAGTAAAGGACACCCAAAACCCCCCTAAAACCTTAGTATAGACCTAATGGATAAAATCACTAAATATTTACATCTAAAAGGAATTTTTTGGCCTATCTAAACCTTGATATAATATCACACTCAAGGTATATTCCATCCATGGTAGTGAGTTGTATGGACACTATACAAAAGTGTTATAAATCTATACTTTTATAAGTTTTGGGGTAGAATATAGATTTCTATACATAATGAAGAGTTTTAAATAATTAGAGGGGATGGTTTGGGAATTGTTACATCCCATAAAATTTTAATATATCCAAATTTTCACCTATAAAGGTCTTTTTAACTCATCTCCAAATTGATAGTCTACAAAAATCAAGAACAAGGAGACATAGTCAACTACTATGATAAAATTACAAGTGTTCTTTGATCAACGGGACTTATGTCATGGTATAAGGTATTAATCCCATGTTCTCATAGGTTTCTAATTTTTTTCAATTCTCTTATGGCTTATCAACACCAATAGTTAGGGTATTAGGTCTAATTAGCCTAATTAACCTATTTGGTCTATCTTGTCAACCAAAATAGATGAAGGTTGGTGTAGAGAGGATAAGAATAGGGAGGATAAGGAGGTAGTTTCAAGATTTGATTTTCATCAGAAGGCTAGTGGGATGTTCAACTCCTCTTGGTAATCCTAATAACACCTATGTACACCATGTAACTACCACTAGGAGAAAGAGATATATCATTTTGAACATGGTAAAACATTTGAAAAGTATAAATAAAGTTGACTCAACCCCCATAACCCAAATCCAATGCCAAAAGGAGCTATTAAGGAAGATCAACACATGGAAGAGTTGAAGAAGGTTTATGTAACTAATATAATAGTTGCATGGAGTGTAACTTCGTCATTTATGACCTATTTATCTCACATCCATGACAAATTCCTTGTCTTTCTCTCCTCTTATACTATATATTAAATTCTTGTGGCCTTATATTGTATTGCTTAGGTTGGTATGAGGAAACTTTGCCAAGCTTTGTACTTGTACAACTATTTAAAATGATGAATAGAACATTATAGCTTCTTCATGATTTATGCTTAGTGTGTTCATGATTGTTTTGATATGCATAGGGGTATGATCTTACCTTTTCAAGTCCAAGTTTCACCTAGGTATAAACAAGCTTTCTTGTAAGGTTGTCTAGTGTGTTATGAGGTTGACAGCTCAAGTTTGGAGTGGAAATTAGATTGCAAGTGCCTTAAACCAAGCCTCCTTCTCATTAATCTCTTACTTTAATCATTCAAGTTAACATATAAATGAAATATTATTGCTTAAAATTCATTGAATATAGTGCCCCATCTCTATTCATTATCCATTAGTGTGGTTAAGTGTTTAAAGTTTCATGGATAAATGAGTATAATGGTGCATCACCACTTTAGAGTAGGTTTTATTTATGAAATTCCTCTTCCCTTTACATCCCAATAATATTAGGTATTAGAAAGAGAGATCAAGTGAGAAAATTAGGGGATCTATCCCCATAAAATATATATGTTTGACCTAAATAATATGTGACCCATAGCCTATAGGCCACTCCCATGTTAGCCTAGGTTTGAGGTGGATGTGAATAGTCCTTTACTCAGCAAGGGTGCAACCTAGATTCCTAAAATTTATGGCATGCATAGTGGAAAAATATTCAAGCGACTTACATTATTTTTTATTAGCCTTAGAGAGTATATGAAAGATAAAGACATTTAGTAATAGCATCTATAGTCAAAAATTGATAATGAAGTTCATGAAAAGTCATCACTTCAAGGGTAAGAAAGGTTATCATTCATGGTTACATTCATTATCATGTGTTTGATCATGAAGCATGGATGAATATGAGGTATAATTATGTTATTCACTCCCTTATGATCAGCCTCATGATCCTTTACAACTTCATCATGATCCCTACCCACCCTATTCCAACCCCTATCAGTCTTATATTACCCTTGTCAATATTATGATGGGTATCCATATTTCCAATATTATCAACACTATTATGAGCCCCATTTACCCCATTATAATTCTAATCACCAATTCTATTATTCATGGAAACAACATGACAATCTTGACATTCCTACTCATGCCCTAAGTCAGTCCATATTAGGCCTTAAATAGACCCTATTGGACTATGATATTCATATGGTAAACATTGATGCATTAAAAAGGCATGGGCAAGATATCCCAAAGCATGTCATTGAGGGTGTTAGGAATTCATTGTAATGGGATAAATAAGATTAGATATACTTCATTAAGAAAGGTCATTCAAGAGGAAATAGTGATATTATTAACATATAGGGTCTAATTTCCAAGATTGAGGAAAAGTTGGTAGTACATGAAGGGAAAAAAACTCACCAACATTCTATCCCCTCATCCATATCATGTCAATATTATGTTGAGATGAATATCACCCCTCAAAATTTGAAACCAATTGAGTATAAATACACTAAAATTATCTCACAATCCTTCCCAACATTTTCATCATGGAAATATATCTAAGGAAGAGTAAAAGAAGAAAGAAAAGTGTGCATCAAAGGAGCTAGTCATCATGATCAGTCAAATATTAATTTTGAAACCTCAATTTCCAAACAAATTGAGGATATATACAAGAATTTGAATTAGTACATAGTAGATGCAAAAGTGACACAACCTTAGCTACACATACCTCTTTTCATGCCCTAAGAATCAGTGCACACTATGTAAGAAACTCCTAAGCCTAAGTTTTTATCTTGGAACTAAGTGATGCAGTCAAAAGAGAGAGAGGAGTATTCAAGAAAACATAAGCTCGTCAATAGCCTAATCCATTTCCTTCATGGAAATCCATCTAGAGTAATGTGTAGAAGGAGGAGAGTATGGCTATTGAGAACAAGCAGCTAAATGAAGGAAATGTGACATACATCTCATCTCTCTTAAAGATACTCCAAGAATATCCTTTGTCACTCCTTGAAGATGTAAGAAATGAAAATTAGGTTGAATTTTTATCTTATTATGATGATTTAGCTGAGATTGAAGAGGATTTTTTCATAGGGACACCCCTAAGTAAGGAAGAACACCATTTAGCTTTCAAAAATGCAAAATATGATAAGTTTTAGGAACATGATGAATCACATGAGAGAAATACTTCCATTTCACAAGATGAAGATGACCTCTAAGACCTCTTTGATGACATAGAAGCTGCCCTTCATCATGGCAATCCTTAATAACTAGTAATAGGTAGAGCAAAAAGACAACCTTCAAAAAGTTTTAGATGGTCAAGGAGATAAATGAAAGACTTGTTTGAGATCATAGGCTTAGGTTATCTTCTTCTAGAGGCATGTCATGACTTAGTTCAGATTGAATAAGATGAGTTCACCAAGTAAGGGGAAGGAATATCTATAAGCTTCCCATCTCAAAAGGCTAATCCAATAGAAAGATGATAATTTTGAGGTCCTTAAATAGGGTTACCAACCTCTTATTCCAGTTGTAGTTGTCCCTTTCTCTAACAATAAATATGTGAATCTTGAAAAGAATGAAGAAGAGGTACTTGGTCTATCTTTATTAGGTAGTCATCCATTTAAAGGCATTCAAAATGTTAATATGGTGATTCTATATCTAGAAGAAAGGATTTGGAGCCAAGAAGGAAGATTGAAGATGAAATTGTAGTAGTATATGAGGTCCTTAAAGATGATCTTGACTATATGATTCAATATGAAAGCTTAATGCTATCTGATCTTGTGAAGCTAGGAGATAACCAACATGATGAAGTATAAAAGTAAATTATCTCTTTTTAGGATATCTAAAGCAATCAAGAATAGTAGGAGGTAAAATTTGATACACCGAGTGAGTATGTGTTCATATGTCATCTATTTGTAGCTAATATGGAACTTGAGAGCATCATAAATGTGTTTTTTTAAAAATAAGACTACTCCAAAAAGAAGACTTGCTTCACACCATTACCTATCTTATGGGAGGAGAGTCCTAAGAAACTTCCCTTTTGATCAAAGTGGGAGAAGACCCGTTGCAGTGAGTTATATATATATATATATATATATATATATATATAATAGTTTTTTGGGTTGTTTTTCTTTCTTCCAATAAGTGTAGTCGTATTTTATTCTCCTTTTTTTCTTTTATGTCTTACTTTGTGTGTTTGTAGGTTTAGGTGTTATTGATTTATGTGTCTTGTTATTGTTGTAAGTCCTTGAGGTTTCATAAAGTACAGATAAATTTGGCAGCCCAAGTAGTCCTCAAGTCATATTACCTTTTTTAAGTCATTATGTCATAATTAATTCATGAGGTGATTAGGTTCTCTTGACTAGAAGTCTGGTCACCCTTGGGAGTCACCAGTAATGTTGACCAATTTTGACCCCAAGGTCAAAATGGTCACCCCTATATTTTAAATCATGACCTTGTCATAGGTTTTCTAGTCTTTCAATGCCTTGATATATCCTCCAAGTGGTGATTTTACCCTTATTATCATTATTTAAGGTTCATTTTGAAATGTTAAGGTAAATACCATTTGAAACCTAGTGTTATTCTAGGCATTTACGAAAGTTGATTAAGAAGGTTAAAAGTGGTTAAAGTGGTGTAAAGGTCAATATTGATCACTTAATTTGATTTTAAAATTATACCCTCCCCCCCTCTTATAGGATTTAACACTCCCTAAAAGGTGTAAAATTAAGACTTATAATGTACATCTCACTACATATGAGTTTTTGTGCCTTTTTATGACATTAAAAAAGAGGTTTTTGCATGAAATGGCATGTTGGAGGGAAAATGAAGTGCTTGAAATAACATGTTAGGTATGTACATGTATCAACCATTTATAAGAGAACTTTACATCCATATTCCATTAATCTCCAAGGTAAATGTTATAATTCCAATCCAAAATTAGGTGTTTTCACCAAGTTCGTATAGGTGTACGTGAAGGAAATTTATTCTAGATGATTTCATGGATGTATATATCCACCCTAAGTCCTAATCGAAGATTTATAGGAGTTTAATAGATCTAATATTGAAAACAATATCATATTCTCTTATCGCTCTCATTGGCAAGGTTGTGAAGTACTTCAGGTTGTCATTCATTCCATACAAGAGAGAGGAGATCAAGAGCTAAGATTTTTGGAAAAGGAAGGGGTAAATTAAATATCTCATTCATGTAATTTTTTTGTAAATACATATCCTATGCTTTATGAACATTGGTTAATAATTTGGTCACTCTCATTAATTTATCCATCAATGTAGGGTTTAAAGACGACAATGGTTTTGGCCAATTTTGGGAATCTTTATACAACTTGATGTTGATTGTGTGTTCATAAGGAAACCATATACTATATCCATCACTCCCACCCATGTTTCACACATATGGGGTGTGAATTCAATCCAAACTTCATGTTCATTCATGGTTGTAGTAGTTGTAGGTGGTAGGTATTATCCTTTGGAATTTTAAGGACCTCTGATGTATGGTTTTAGGTCAATAATGGTTTTATGTTTGAATATCCCATCACTACAGTCTCAAGTGAGCCTCATAAAACTCACTTACCTATGCACCCAACTATTATTAGTCTTAGAGAGAGGCCAGCCCTCAAACTAGACATCTACAAACATATGTGGCCAAATAGAGGAGAGAATAAGGTCGTGATTGATTACAATAGACACTATAAGTGTCAAATCATGAAGGATTAATGAGGCCTTATGAAGTATTAGAGTTAATTAATACCAAACTCACTCTAAGAGAAGACAAGTTGCATTAAATAAAACTATATATGCTTGAAACCCAAATCAATCCTAAAGCAATCATGGAGTTTGTATCAGAGGTCTGAGGAGAAAATTAGTTATTTTAAGAGCCCAACTTAGAGTTCATAGAACACAAATTGGTAAACATATTAACCAACACAAAGAGAGCATGTAATTAATGGAAGGACATACCCATTTAAGGTTACTAAATCAAGTCATAAGCATTATAAATTCCTTCATTCAGAGAACTTGAGGTGCTTTTGTATTGTTTAAGGTAATGGACCTATTTTTTTATTATTAATGTTTAAAGATATTATGGATAGTTAAGGTTCCTCAAATAAAATTTTGGATCATGTAAGGTCAATGAAGATTCTTAGGACCACATTCATCTTTTTTACCTATCATTCATCTCTCCTTAGTTTGTATAGGGTCTAATGACCATCTACAATAATCACCATAAAAATACTTCAAAGGATGTTATGTTGAGTGAAGTTAAGCAAATAGTATAAGTGTGAATGCAAGATTGAAGTAAAAGATAGATATAAAGTTCGGTGTCATCTGATTTCTTAAACTCTTCACCTCATGTTCTCCAACATAAGAGTCTTGGTCCATACAATAGGGTTTACAACTCCTTGTTGATTGGGTTTTTAAGAAGAATGTCAAGGTTTTGGTCTTAAGTAAGAGAGAATAGTGAATAGTCTCAAAATGGATAGTGATATCTTCAAGGTGGAGTCATCACAAATCCACTTCAACCACTATCCCATACAAGACTTGATGCACACCTACAACCATCTAAATTGTCATGTGGGAGACCTTAACTCTCTCAAGAATTCCTATCACATAACAAGCACCTACAACACCATATGTAGATCTACAATCATCTTGTGAGATCAAAGTAAGGTAGGTTATGAGGGGTAGGAGTTAGAGATCACTGAGTGCATTAGAGGGAAGAATGGAGATAAATAATCCATGAAGAAGTATAAGTGGATCTATTATAGGTTTGAAACTCATCTTCACTTGTCAATGGTTAAAACTCAATCTAAAGGAACATCTACAATTAGGTCTCTCTTTATCATTGCCTATGATGCAAGTATGATGAACTCAAATGAACAAAGTCAATAATGATGAAAAAGGTAACCTATGGTTGAGATCACTTCTAATATACCATGATAAGATGAGGAAACTAGGTCCAGTACTCCCACTGGGTGTGCCAAAAATGTTTCACTAAATATTGTCTATTTTGAATTTAAAGGAAAATAGAGAGAAGGATGGGGATAAGTGATTAGAATGAACCTAGATTTGGTTTTTGCACTATATCTAGACATTGTGAGCACTCCTCTTTAGCTGGGGAGGACTAATTATAGATAAGAAAAAACTACCACAAGATGTTTGTTAGCAAATAAATAAGTGGGCTGCCAAGTTACGCGCTTGTATTAAGAAGTGTGAAACTTCCCTATAGATGATAATTCACTTTTGAGAGACAAAATAATAATAAATAACTAAAAGATAGATAAATAGAGAGTAAAAAATAGATAATATTACTATTTTTAACAACTTATAGGTAGCAAAGAGTGACAAGGTGAAGGTGAGATGCTTTGTTGGTGTTTTAGAAGTTATCTAGGTAGGTTTTGAAGAAGTTTGGGAGATTGATAATCATTGATGTTGGTAGATTAGTGATCAATATCAGTTATGCTACTAATTTTGGTAATGAGGTGAATAATGTTGGTTATGACGCTGAGGTCAGTAGGGGCAATAATTATCCAAGAGATTGTAGAAGGATTTTCTAAGTCTGGGAAATGGTTTGGCTTAGGTCAGAGAGGTTGAGAGAGTTAGAAGAAGGTGTTTATGAGTTGGTTAAGTCTAGTCAGGGGTTTGGTATGTGTAAAAGGGGAAAAAATTAAGGAATCTTTGCAACTCCCTCATGGGATATGGTGAGAGGTGCGTAAAGTAGTGTAGGGTAGATATAAACAAATAGAAGAATAAATTGTAAACAACCTATGGTATCAACAATATACTTAGCTAAAGATGATAAGTACTAGGTTGATAATCCCTATCAGGGAGTCCAAATTTGAGTGCCTAAATAGAGAGAACAAGAAGATTTTTTTTTTACTCAAGATCTCAATTGTTGATGGTGATTGACTTACACAGGGTGACTAGAAGCTTGGATGTTTAAAGTAGAATGCTAAGAGTTTGAATGAGAGTAAGAATCAATTTTCTTAATTTTTTCTGACCTGAACTAGAGGTTGGAGTTTGGCTTATATTACTGATGTTAGTGATCCCACTGATGTTGATAGGTATCCAACCAATGTAGGTCACGGGTTAACTAATGTCAGTGGCCCTAAAAGAGGTAAACCTTTCTATTTTTGGCCTATTTTCTATTTTTGTGAGTGCCAAGTGTGATACCCATTATAAAATGGTAAAAATAGGAGGTTAAGAAGGAAGTAGTTATTTAGGAATTTAGTTTAGAAATGGGAATAATTCTTAGGTGGTTAGTATGAGGGGAGCATGTCTTGAGGTGATTCATCAAAGGAGAATTAGTCATAGGGCAAGGTGGCCAGGTAAGGTGGCAATAGGGGTTTTTAATTAACTTAATTAAGTATTTTAAATTAATAAATTATGTGAGGGGTAAAAGTATGGGCTAGGGAGATTAATTATTTATTATTAAAATGGGCCTAGGGGGGTCTCAACATAGGGAGTTACACACATGTGTGTGACATAATTTTGGTGCCTACACCAAGCCCTTCTCTTGAACTACCACCTACAACTATTCTATTTGACTTATTTAGATCTATTATTATGTGATATAAGTCACTAATAAAGAAAATTGGCGGAAAGGGTGAACTCACAAGGACATTATCAAGTTAAGCTTAGTTCCAAAATTTCTAAGACACTCACATGGAAGAAGACTGAACCCCCCACCTATCCAAGAAAGCAAGGAAAGCCTACATGCTAAGTCAATTAGGTAGACTAGAGGATAAAAGTGTATAATAATTTTATTGGCTTAGGGGATAAAGCAAGAAAAATTTAATAGTACATGATTTTCATCCCTTCGTGGATCTTGGAACATAAACAAAATAGAATGAGGTGTATGTAGAACTAAGATCCCACTCTCAGTCAAGTCAACAATAAGGAGAAGGCCCAAGGTTTCAAGGTATAAAATGTTCCACTCAAGAATGTAGAGAATTTGGATGAGTCTAAGACATCCATATGAGGTGATTTATAGTGTGGAAGGCCTGATTAGTTCCATTTAAGGTCCTAGACATACCCATTCAATCTATTATGATCAGAAACTCATTTAAAAGGACTTTAGTGAATACACACATGCATGTGGAAAACCAAGAAAATGATGGACAAAGGGTGGATTCAATAAGGTGAGACCTACTAAATGTTAATGGATATGAACCAAGATAATTAAATGGTGTTTGGACTTGGATAAATTCAATAAATTGCACTTACATCCTCTAGGGTCAAATTGGGTCATTGATCCCCAATCCCTACATAAGAACACAATAATAAATGAGATGCTTGGAGGGGTTAATTAGGACATGGAGCCATAAAAGGTGATGAATAATGATGGAGGTTATATAGTAAGAGTGATTTGATGGTTTTTAGTTCATCAAGTCACCCATAGTGGCCTCAAACTCATCAAACCTAGCCCAAGCCTTCTAGGCCTATTAGAAACCCCACATCACATTAAGGAATGCTTAGAAAATAAAAAATAATTTTGATGGACATGAAGGATGTGGGGGTGGGTGTTTCAAGTCCTAATAAGGTAGTTTAAAATATAATAAATTATAAAAAATGATCATTTTGGTGTCTAAGCCCAACTTGAGCTCACAGTCCTACATAGCTATTTTGAGTCATCACTTTGGATGCTAATATATTTCACCTCAAATGGATTCTGATAAAATGCTTATAGGATATTTTAGGTACCCCTATTTACCTTAAATTCATGGAATATTGAGTGGGAAAATGGGAACACATTATGATCAAAGGTTTAGAAGGTTAACATATTCAAACTACCTGTAAAAAAGACAAACTCACTTCTCTACATCCACATCTTAGTCCACTCTTTTCATGGAAACTCAAAACTATTAGGAAATTTGGATGGTTCCATGTACCTAAAATATATTTCAAGAGTTTTTTGTTTGGGGGTTTGTTATCTATGAATCATTGATAAGAGTGCTAGACACCTAAAACCTCCCTAAAACCCTAACATAGACCTAATGGTAGAAATCACTAAATATTTGCTTCCAAAATCACTACTTTGACCTATCTAACACTTAGATAAATTATTACACTTAGGATATTATCTAGTAATGGTAGTGAGTTGTATAGACATTCTACAGAAGTGTTAAAAATATAGACTTTTATAAGATTTTGGGTAGAATTAAGAGTTCTATGCACAATAAAGAGTTAAAAATAATTTTATGGGATGTATTAGGACTTTTTCCATCCCCTTAAGTCATAATATGTCCAAATTTTCACCTTAAAAGGTTTTTGTAACTCATCTCTAAACTACTAGTATGTAGAAATCAAGAAAAAAGAGACACAATCAACTACTATGACAAAATTGCAAGCATTATTTGATAAAAATGACTTATTCCATGGTATAAGGTGTTTTTAAAGGTATTAATTCCATATTATCATATGTTTCTGAGGTTTTATAAAGTCTCCCATGGCTACTCAACATTAATAGTTAGGCTATTAGGCCTAATTAGCCTCTTTGGCCTATCTTGTCAATTGAGAGAGATCAAGGTTGGTGTAGAGGGGATAAGGATGAGAGTTAATGTAGGGAATAACACCATGTAACTAATGAATTAAAAAAGTTAGGTTCACATTCCATAGTCATCATAATTAAGGATTTAGTTTCAATATTTTATCTTCATGAGAAGGCTAGTGGGTTGCTGAACACCTCTTGAGAGGCCTAATCACACCCATGTACACCATGTAACTACTAGTAGGAGAAGTGATGGATGATTTTGAGCATGTTCAAACCTTTTAAAATCATAACTGAAGTTTACTCAACTCCCATCACCTCACTCCAATGCCAAAATGAGCTATTAAGGAAGACCAACACATGGAACAATTAAAGAAAGTTTATTTAACTAATGTAAAAGCTAAATAGAGTGGAAATTGGTCATTTATGACCTATTTTTCTCATCTCCACTCCACATTCCCTCTCTTTGTCTCCTTTTTTTCTACATATTGAAGGCTTATGGCTTTGTATTGTATCCCTCAAGCTAGTATGAGGAGACTCTACTAAGCTTTGTACTTGCACAACTGTTTGGACTAATGAATAAAAAATTATAGCTTATTAATGATATCTGATTAGTGTTTTCATGATTATTTTGATACTAATATTGGCATGATCTTCCATTTATAGGTCCAACTTACACCTAGGTATAAATAAGATTTTTTGGCAGGTTGTCTAGTGTGTTGTGAGGTTGACAGCTCAAGTTTGGAGTGGAAATCATATTTGTAGTGCCTTAAAATATGCCTCCTCATGACCCTCTTATTTCATTTTATCAAGTTGACATCTAGATGAAATATTATTACTTATAAGTCATTGAAGATAATGTCTCAGATCTATGCATTTTCCATCATTGTGATTAAGGGTCCAAAGTTGAGTGGATAAGTGAGTATATTGGTGCATCGCCACTTTAGAGTAGGTTTTATTTATGAAATCCCTCTTCCCTTTTCATCCTAATAATATTAAGTCTTAAAAAGAGAAATCAAGTTAATAAATAATGGGAGCTTGCCCTATAAAATCTAGAGGTTTGACTTAATTAATAGATGACCCATAGCCTATAGGCCACTCCCATTGTTAGCCTAGGTTTGAGGTGGATGTGAATAGTCCTTTCATTATTAAGGTTAAAACTAGATTCCTAAAAGTACCCACATAATTAATGAGACTATTTGTATCCTCTTGATAGAGTTAATGATCATGCACCATAAGATAACATAATATCATCCCCAAGCCAATGGTATAACTAAGGCATTTAACAAGATCTTGGGTACTACATTAAAAAATGTATATAATATTAGATGCATTAAATAGAATGATCATGTGTCTATAGTATTATGGGTTTATCATATAATTTATAAGAACTTAAACCAGAGCACACCATTCAATCTTGTGTTTAGTACCTAAATAGTTATTCTAGTGGAATTCCTTGTTCCTTCTCTTCTCATTACATGAATTAGTCTACAATATGATGAATTATCCTTGAAAGTGTGCCTCAATGATGTTTTTTAGATAAATGAGACTTGATTTCTCACACACTAGAGTTAAGGAATGGAGAAATTCAAATAGAAATCATGGCATGATCATCGTCAAAAGAACAAGAGTTTTTATCCTAGAATGCAAGTCTTAATATACTAATCCAAGTTTGTGTACCACTTCAAATATATTTTTGTACACTGGGATGTCCCCTTCTTCATTCATATTATTTATCCTTCCATCATGTGTAGGTTAAAGTGGCTAAATGTATAATTTCTTCTTGGCCATTTCAATGGTAGTTAGTTGAGATCGTACTTTTCTAAATAATTTTTTATTTTTTGTAGTAATAAGGTATATTCCATTAGCTTAGTCTAGGATTTCCTTTGTTTTAAATAAAGCATGGCACTAATTATGTACCCTTCAGTAGTTTTAGTGTCAATAATTTGGCTATATGATTCATTGTATTATCATGGAGGACCATGAACAAATTTTAGTGTGAGGTAGGTGTGTTATATCTATGGAACACTAGGATATGGTCAATGGGAATGTGTGTGGGAGGAAAAGAACATAAATAGAAATAAAAAAAGGTACATAGGATGTGGCATGTAACCAAAGTATAGATGAGGTATAGAAAGATTCTTGCCTTTGGAATGGACAATATTTAAATTCTTTATAGTTATCATGCACATAAGGAAAAGTGTAAGAAGGTAGATATAATTGATATAAGGAGAGTAATGGTAATGTCATGTGTGCCAAAATTGCATCATGGTAATATGGTTATTTACATTTATTACATGAATTGATGGTAGAGGTAGGGGTCAATAAATGAAATTTACCACCTCAATCTTATAAATGAATAATCATTTCATTTTTTAATATTGCTAGGATTGTGAACTCACAAAGCCAAAGGGCCATATTCTATCTATTGTAGAATGATTTCCATGTTTCCAAATGAATGAAAAGTGACAGATTTAGGTTATTTTAAACTATTATAGAGTGTTTATATTAGAGGAATAGACAAAGTTTTAGGAGAATCATTAAGACATGAAAATGTTTAGAGCTATAAGTTGTAGAGGTCGACATCCACCATTGTATGGCATTGAATCAAGACAACCAAATTAAGTTAAACAAGCAACCATGTATTCCTTTAAGAAGATTGGATGAGTGCACCTCAACCTGTAGGCTCCATGAAGGGTGATGTGGACAAATTAAAAGGCCCAAAAAAGTGCACCATTGCCTTTGATTCCATAATAAGAAGAGTGTAGTGTGGGTGGTGAGATTGTACTAATCAAAGAAGAAGCACTTGAATAACCTAGAGTGTGTATGAGAGACATAGAGACAAAAATAATGCAACATGAAAATAATAAATATGTTTTTCCCCCTCTACCCCTATTGATGATTAAAGAGATGTAGTAATTAAAAGTGGTACAACATGAAAAAAACTAGATGTCAAATGTACTAACTTGTAATGTCTTTGATTGTAATCAACATCAGCCTAAAATTGAAGTAGAGATACAATATGACTATAGGTTAGAGCACTAGAACACTAAGAGAGATTTGGTGTATGACTTGAAGATCTTCAATTATTTAAATTATTTTAACCTATTCCAACTATTCAATATTCCTTACCTTGAAAATCTAGTTGAAGTGGTGAAGTTTTTAATCTCACAAATGCATGAGGATTATATCTATTTTGTTGGGTACTGTATGAGAATTATAATAGAATGAATCAATAAAGTTGTAAGGTTGTAGTGGTCAGGGTGCAAACCTTACCTATGACTTGGATGAATAAGATGAGATAGAGAAGACTACCATGACACTTGAATATTAGAAACGAGGCCATGCCATGCACATCACTAGTCTTTAAGATCTCACCCTCAGAGTGGCCATGTGTATCATAATGACCAAGGTTGGAAGTAAATACAGATAGAAAAATGTTACAACCCCTCAAGTTGTACTTAAAAATTGTAGTATTTTTTTAATTTTAAAATAATTAACTTAACATTAATTTAATAGAATAATACATTACAACAATAGTACTTATAAATTCAAATACCAAATATAATACTAATCTTGCACATTTATAAGGAAAGTAAATACAATAGAACATAATTATGATTGTTTCACTGATACAACAAACATTGTTTAAATATAATAATTATAAATTACAATTACAATTACAATTACAATTACAATTACATTAGGCATACATCCTAATATAATAAATAGATACCAAACTCTTTGGAGCTAAAGTTGAACCAACCCATGTATCTCTGATAATCTTAAGTGTTGCCTCTAGGTTAGTATTGTAGTGGGGAGGGAGAACATCATCTGAGTGATTTTACACACAAAACACAAAAAATTAATCCCCCACACAATCCTCTATCATGAAATGGCCCTCTCTTCACAAATACATAGATAGAATGGTGTGAGAATTCAGAGAGATTTGCTAGTACCTCATGTGTCGTAATATTTATACTACATGATGTGTATCATAAAGAAAATATGTTTCAAACATGATATCAAACAACATGAAAATAAAACATATGAAATGGCAATGTATATCTAACATTAATTTATCCAAAATTTTCAAATAACATACAATCATTTAGATTAGTTAATTTTACAACTCACCACTTAATTGGATTATCTACTTCCAACATTAGTGGTTCTACCTAGGCTAGTGGAATCCATCTCACTACCTATTAGCATCATCAATGTAGATTCTAATATAAACATAGCATATAACTCAAAGATTCATTCAATTTTTTTTGTACACTAGGAATAGAATAATCTTATTCATAAACTTTATCCATCAATGCATAATGAATCTAACACGTGCTAATAATACATATACTACAATGTAAAATAACACAGCCATAAAAGATCATATCATTTGGGTATTCTTTAATCAAAGATCGTAATCTATTTTATAATTTAGGTGACATACTTATTAATACAAACTTATATATTTGGTTCTAATCACAACCAGTTATAATTTTCATTCTTCTAGTATGAAACAAACATGTCTAATATAATAAATTGTCTAAGTTTAACATTAGTTTAGATCATTTAATTGTAACTTGGTTTATAAGTTTCTTATACACATATATAAAGTCATAAAACATATCTAAGTTTACCTCGATGCTCTAAAGTAACCAAAAAAACATAGATATCCCTCCATTTAAATATAGGGATTAAATACAGTAGCCCATAAAACATTTGTATACTAATATTTTATATATTCAATACTTGATCTATTTAAATTTAATATATAACATATATTTACTATGTTTGGTTTTAAAAACAAGTCAAAAGAATATTAGGGTCACTATCCTTTCATTGAAATGATGGTTATTTGCATTGAAAATATGGTCTTAAGAGAATAAAATGTAGATCTATCTACACATGGTTTTTTTTTATAGTGAATATTTATTAATTCATGCATATTCCATTTTTAGGATTTTGGTTTTGGCAATTTTTTAAGGCCAGCAGATGGGACCGGATCTCCAAAATTTTAGGGATATTTTTTTTTGGGGGGTCATCTCACCAACCCTTTATAATGATTTATAAGATTACACTTAAATTATCTAGATATATATAGTAGATCCCCTGAGGGCCTAACCTATAAAAACTAAGGGAACAAATAGAACCACAATCGAAGGAGCATAAAATTAAACAAAAGTAATGAATAATAGTACCAAACAAAAAGCCAAACCACATCACTGAATAATAAAGCCAAATTTTTGAGTTGAATGCCATAGATGAACAACACAATCTAATGACATAGTTGAGTGACATTACCAAATGACCCAACCAAATGGCCCAGTTGAAAAACATAGCTAAATGATCTAGCTGAAAGACCTAGCCAAAGAAAATAACCAAAGGAAAATGTTTAATGATAAATCCAAATGACATATCTAAACAATAGATTTGGATGATAGAGATAAATAATAGAGTTGAATGATAGTGTCCAATGGTAGAGCTGAATGTTAGATCCAAGAGTTAGTGATCAACGGCAAGGTAGGTGACATAGTTGAATGGTAAAACCAAATAGTATTTCTGGGTAGGGGAATTGGTGAAGTAGAGGCAAAACCCTTTTATTAGATGATAGTACCAAATGGGAGTATCAAACAATAGAGCCAAAAAGCATAGGACATCATGGTATCTAGTGGGAATGGGAAAAGGACAGGCCAATCATTAGGGAAATCATCCATATTATCTTATTTTAAAGAGCCAAAAAAATCCACACAATCACAATGCATGTAAAATCTAGGTATTTATAGTTTTTTTTAGTTTTTCATAAATTTGACTTTAACTATTGAATAATATTAAAATAATTTTCACATCCAGAAATCCCCATTGTTATCTCACAAGATAGAATCAACCAGAATAACATATCACCCTCTAAAGATTTTTTTGATGATGACATACCACCACTCAAAGAATTTCCTCTAGTTTTTGATGAAATGATAATGACATCAAAGTGGCATAAGAGATTGGACCATCTTACCAAGCACAAATTTTAGTTGAAACCTCCACTCAAAAATCTTCCCCAAAGAAGAGAAGTAGATGGATAATTGAATGGTCCTTTAAGGTGGACTGAGGGAAAAAATTTCCCTTCATCAAATATGTAGAGATTGAAATGCTAATTATTCTCCAAAAAAATGTAGATGTACAATATGTAGCTAGAAACTAGGAAAAGAACATAGAATGAAATTGAAATTGGACATGATTGAGAAACATTGTGAAAAACTATATGAGATAGTGAAGCATCTGGATGGAGTGATAACAACAAAAAATGGGTGAAAAAATGTAGAAGAATGCATGCATGTAAGATATGTATAGGATCATGAAAATGATAAGAAATGTTGAAAACATCTTATGGAGAAGGGGTGAACAATTGAAGCAAATCTTGGAAAAGTCAAGCAATCCCATATGAAGGCAAAATACATATAGTTCTATACTATATACCATATTCTAAAAAAATGTAGACCTATTTTTTATTTTTTAGATTATAAGATTTTATTTCAACATAATGGATTTATATATATTCCACAATCACAGTGGTCAAATAATAGTGCTTGGGAAATGAAAACATATCTAGTAGAAAGTGTTTAGAAACCACTGTTTATCTCACTGCCCATCGATGAGGTCACAATAATTGACAACATAACCTAGGTTTGCATTCATGTGTATAATTTTGATAACTATTCAAGGCAACCTCATCTACTAAAAGTTCATAAAATGGTAGAAAATTCACACTTTCTACAAAAGATATTCCAATGCACACTTTCTACAAAAGATTTGATCTTATGGGATTTGAATCTGAAGAACTACCCATAACACATATTCTATAAGACACTATTCTATATGAAACCCAAATGAAACTATGTAGGGTTTCCAAAAACTTATATGTGGAGATCAAAGATCATTTTCAAAGGGATGATTTGTTGGAGGTGATGGTAGTTATCAATCCCATTTTTTGGAACCATAATACCAGTCAAAAGATGGTTAGCAATTTATTTTATAAATACATGCATTGTCTTGTAATGCATTTATGTAGAGGTAAATGGAGTAGAAATTAAAGGTATTTTAGGAAAGGATTTACTAACATCCCAGTCAACCCATTTTGGCATTACAATGTTTGAACAATATCATCTTCTACGTGAACCAATAGAGAATGGGACAATTACAAGACTGTGGAAAAAAAATTATCCTAGTAATATATTGAAAAAAAGTCTTAAGTGAATATTTATGATTATATGAGCTCTATCAAACAATGATTCTAGGCTCAGTGAAAGATGAGAGAGTATTTAATACATTATCATTTATAAAATAATTTTTTTAAAATAGATTAAATAGAAATTTAGAAACCTATTTGAGATTATATGTTTCACATTATGTAGTGGATACATTTATATATGAAAGAGCTATGGAAACATGGAGTTCTCTAAATAAAATAAGAGGCAAAAGTAATACAGTGACAAATAAAGAGGATGTAAATAATGACATTGAATATGGCACTAACATGGTAGATGTAAATGCCACTATCGATGATTAGGTTTGTGTAAGATTCTTTCAGCTACCAGACTTTTAGAAATAGAGTTTATGAATTTCAATTTCACATGTTTATCAAAAGATGCAATAATTATTATACATTTTTTGAAATTCGTTTCCTTATTTTTTTCTAAGTGTTGAATGTAAAAGATTAATATATTATGATTGTGTTAGGGGAAACACTGTAGGTTAATATGGTTCTTTATGTCTTTGATACCTATTTTTTATAGGTATATTTTTTATTACATCAAAACAAGTTATATCTAAAAATAGTTCCCCTATAGATAGGGGAAAACGAGCCCATATTATTAGACCTAGTGCACAGTATGTTTAGAGAAAGCTATAATGTCAGACAATGATGCACTATGATCTTGTCTATCTTCTTTGACCTTGTCACAATGCATAGTGGATATTTATTTTTTAAATCATTTATGTCTTCATGCTATTATAGTCGACTAAAATATAACACATATTAAAATAAATGAATTCGCAAGTGCAAATTTATAACCCTAGTCGCAACTTATATTTTTACCAATTTATGATATCTTTAAAGTATGCAAATTTTTCATACTTATTAAATGATCTATCATTTAACTTCATATATAATTTCAATACTTTACAATTCACATTAGAGTTAATAAACATTTTGGTGAACCTACATTTTAATTTGAACACTACTTGTTCCTTTTTCATTTTTAGCTTAGGGTTTCAATTTAATTCTATAAATTCTTGAAATTGAATGTGCATAGTCTTAAACCTTGGATATTTTATGTAACAATGAAATAAATTTCATCATCATCATCATCATCATCATCATCATCACACACACACACACACACACATATATATATATATATATGTATATATATATATATATTACTTATATATATATATACTATATATTATATACTAGTATATATGTGTGTATAATCCATATATACTACTATATATTCCATATATAGGTAATAGAAGGGCATATAAAGTACCTCCATATAGGGTAGTGTAGGCTATCTACTCCTATGGAGTAGATAGCCTATATTTAAAAGTTGTCCAAATGTTTAGAGTCCTTAAAACTGATTCTTTTCAGAATAAAGTTATCAAATAAAACATAACCTTTCAATAGATTTTTAAAGACCTTACCTCTTGTTTATACTAATTTTCATATGAATAAAACTAATTTCATGAGTCCTAATCTATCTAAACATCCTCATAACATTAAACAATCCATTAACCTATTATATAGTTCACGACTACAATCAATCATGCATATTTTCAATTTTGATGAATCCTCATCATTACTGACTATCACAATAATACCTTCAACATAGACCTCTACCAAACATTAATGTGCTTTTATAATGGCCTCAACTACATCTAAAATTATGATTTACTCAAGAAACAATCTAAATATAAAAAAGAAGAGATCTTCCACATAACATAACCAATTTTTTTATCATAACATGCAATACCTATTATACATTTTCTAAAATGCATTTCTATGTTTCTTGCTAAGTGATGAATGCAAAAAAATAATATATTATGATTGTGTTAGGTGGAACATTTTATAGAGGAATGTGTTAACATTAATCCATTTATATTGAGATGTGATTTTCACAAGTGCATGAAAAATATCAAAAGGGGGCCTAACACCATTCAAGTTTACATCATAAAATTGAAATTGAAATTGAAATACATGTGGCTCATCCAGTAATTAAAACTTAGTAAATTGATCACCGCATCTACAAACATGAAATTGTCATTCATAATTTATATTTTAAAAGAAAACATTGTTTACAAATACATAAAAGTTTAAAACAGATTGTCAATTACTTAGCTAGTTTCTCAACCACTTTTTCAAATTCTTTCTCAACCAATTTCTCTACTAATTCTCAATCACAACATCCTCTATGCCAATTATATCCTTCAATATCCCTACCTTTTCAAGATCCAAAGCCACAACATTAAGACATTCAAGGTTTTCCCTATCCTCTTTTGCATCATCTCCTACAAAAAGTAGACTTGGATTGGCAATTGTCTTCTACTTAATAAGGAATCGAGATCTCATCCCTAGTCCGTAATGATTTTTCATAGTGTGTTATTTTATTTATTCAATATAAAAAAACATCTCTTTAGATTAAATGAGATATTGTAAACTTTTTCATGCATTTTTCAGATGCACATTGAGGATCTCGACTTATTTTTTCAATTTGTCATATTTTGCCCATATTTTAAAATGTAATGTAATTAGATATGAAGAAAATTAAGACTGACATGAAATTTTATTAAAATGAATATACATTACCAAATATTTTTCCTTCTCTACATTCACAATCACAACAAGGTTGATGTATTTTACCTATTTATTAAAATATGTCTAGTCTTTTGTCTTCAAATTATCCAACCTATTAATCATGATATTCACTAGATTATCATTATAAGTATTATCAATAGTAACTAACCCATATTTATCTTTGGAAAATAAATCATCAATCTTTTTGGGTTTCTTTTGCACCAATGCAAATAAATTTTCTTGCTTAAAGTGGTTGTGATAATGGTCATTTATTTATTTTATCAATGTCTTCAACCCAAGATGTGTATTCTTTTCAAGGATGTCAACACTATATATTCATTATTGATTCATAGATTAACTTGTTTTACTAGTTGTAGTATAATGAACTTATGCTAAATTCATCATATGGTTATACTATATAGCTATTATAACAAAAATATAGAAATACTTCACACTTATGAATCACACATGCATCACACTTTATATAATCACACTAATAATTAAATCAACTTACAACACATTTAAACTAAAAAGGGTCAGGATCTTCACTGTAATTCCTTTTGAGGGGGCCCTTCCTCATTCAAAATTGAGTTCTAATCCTTCTCTGTGAGACTTGAAAAATATTATTATAGAATCAACCTTCTCATTACTCAGATCTATAGCAATTAAATATTGTTACAAAAGATTACAATATTCATAATACAATGACTTCTACAAATATACTACTCTGTTATCATCTATCAAAATTCTAATCTAATATTGGTTTTATCATAAAATATAGAAGGTAGTTTATTAGCTTTAACCAAAAACACTAAATTAGGGAAAGTAAAAATACATTAGAAACTACCCCAGTCAACCTTTAGGCGGTTAGTAACTAAAGTTATTTATTTTAGACATGACTAGATTAAAGACAATGTATACTATTTTATTGTTTTACTTATTTTTATCTCCTTTATATTATCCTTGTATTTCATATCTTTGGAAACACATCCAAGATTATTTTCATGTGGGGAGTCCATACAATATATATGGAGGATCCTCTTCACTCATCCACTCAGTTATTAAGAAAGCTAGATGTCCCCTTAAGATCTG